>JADBJO010019711.1:17500-22500 GCA_016801955.1 Conus betulinus | reverse complement strand
ACTACAACAGATCTCTTCCAGATACTAGGGAGAGTTCCATTAAACCAACAACATTTTTGGTAAAATGAATGCAGTAATCGTTTCCAATGTGAAGGCAAGTGGTATAACAGTTGATAGGATATACCATCTAGGCCAACAGCACTTGAATTTGAAGAAAAAGATTCTAACGTCTCACAAAATTCTTCATATGTAATAGGAGCGTTTAAATAATGGAAATGATTTGGTGGTGGATCCTGATAGATAGTTTTTTTTTCTTCCTCCTCTCTAAAACACCTGATAGATGGACTGAGACTAGACAGCAAGTTATTTTTCTGAAAATATTTTGACGAATGCCTCAGCTTTCTCCTGTGAGGATGGAAGAGCATTATTATCTAACTTAATTGGGTACTGTTGCAAGCAATAACCATTTTTCAGTTTTTAAACCATTTTCCAAACCTTATGGATATCTTTTGATTCCGATATTTTGGATCTACAAAATTCTGAGAAATGTATTCTTTTCGCTCGGGCAACGACCCTGTTACTGTATTTTTGGCATGTTTCATCGCTAGGAAATTTCATCTGTTCTTACTTTCAGCAGCCAGGCTTTATAGGCTTCTTTTTTAAGAGCTACAGCTATTGCACAATCTAAATTCCACCATGAATTACCAACATATTTCCACTGTTGGGCATCTTTACACAAATAGGAATAGATTTTCGGCAGCCTGTAAGAGATGTCGACAAAACTCTGTATAATATGCATCTATACCTTCATTTTCAATGCTATGGAAATGTGTGTCGGACAAGATTGATTCATAAAGAGACCAATTTGCATTTTTATATGAAAAAAACTTTGGGATACTATCTTCATTTCATTTCCATCTTCTTCATGTTCAATATGCTCCTTTAACTGTATTATAATTGGGAAATGATCGCTGCCCAAAAGTATCATCCTCTGTTGACCATACCGAGTTTACTGCCAACTCCGGAGAAATTAAAGATAAATCAATAGAAGTAGGTTTATGAGTGGAAATGTCTGGCAGTCTGGTAATACTACCATCGTTTAATAAAACCAATTTGGAGTCACAATATTTTCAACTAAACGGTTGCAAGTTGTAGTGGTGCAACCATATTCCCAAAATGGAGCATGCGCGCATTGAAATCTCCCAGTATTACCCATTTGTTGTTTGACAAAGGAAGGTTTTTTTATTTATCCAGTCTGTATTATCTGCCTTTGGGCCACTGGGATAGTAAGCAGAAATGATGTTTAAATTTGTCTGCTTGTTCAATTTTACAGTAACCCCAGTTGCGAAAACTCCAGCATTAGTAGGAATAGGAGGGTTCAGAGGACAATAATTTAGATCTCTTCTCACATAAATGGCGGTTTGAATCTTTTTACCATCATTCCTATAGTTATACAAAGGTGGATAATAAAAATTGCGTATTTTCGGTAGCTTATGAACATCTACATTCAGTGATTGTAATGCTAGCACTGAATAATTATGTTGATATATATGATTTTCAAAGTGTAAGAGATTTGTTGATATTGACCGACAGTTCCATTGAAATAGTAGTAAATTCATTGGAAGTTTTCATAAGGCATAGTTAACAGAATCAAATGGCAAGGTGAAGTTGACAAGTCACCAAGGGACGAATTGCCAGCTGTAAGAGTCCCATGTGTCCCCTGCACGAGGATGAAAAAGCACGGACCGGGAGCTCCGACACGACCAGCAGGAGGTGGGGGGAATGGCTCGTGGTCCCAGGCGCCTCTCCCGCGTGTCTGATTCTGGCGATGTCTCCGGCGTTGTTTCTGCCAAAAGAGACGATGGACATGCCGCTCCAGATTTCCGGCGAGGATGCTGGTACCTCTGTCAGACGGGTGGATGGCATCCCTCATGAGCCGGTTGTTGAGAGGATCAAGGTTCTCATGAGAGAGAAGAGATGTCTGATGACGAGGAAATTCGGAAAACAGTAAAGCGTTGAATAGTTGTCTCCCCCTCCAGAATCTGATCTTTGACTGGCGTTGCTTTGCTTACCACGACCTTTGTTTTCGGAGATTGCCGTTTGATTTTGTTGACAACACTAATCATCTTTTTTGCTGTAACTCCAGGGTCAGTACTTTTCAAATCATTTATTCCAGTATGCAGTATGCAGTATCACACAATCAACCGGAACTTCTGAACCAATGTTTTCAAGTTCTTTTTCACAGTCTGAGATCTTGAAAGCTCTTTTGGAGACAATTTTAAGTCCGTAGGCCTCTCCCAGGCGCCTAGCGTTGACTCTTGACATAACAGAGTCGTGCAAAAAAAAAAACATTGGGAAGAGAGTCAGAATGTACCTTTTTGGCGTCATCGGACTTGATGCCAATAGATTTGACGTCAGCCAACTGTTCCTTTTTGTTTGCTCCAGATGGTTTTTCTTTTGCTGTTTGTGTCACTGACTGTGAGGGGAGTTTTGTTGAAAATAGGTTGTTTTTTGTGAGCCGGAGACTTCATCTTGTCAGCATATGTTGGTATGTTGCTGCGTTGTGTTGAGCTGGAAGATGTTGTTGTTGAACTATTTGTTTGTGTTCCAACACTTACAGTTTCAGCTTGTTTGTAGTTCCATTTTTTGTTGTTATCTTTCGTCAGCTCCTCTACTTTCTTTTCTAAGGCCGAAGTTCTGTCGCAGAGCATTTTAAATTGTACACGTCAGAATTTCCAAGGAACTTTCAGACCGACTAGTATTTTCATAAGGATTTTCACCAACCGTTGCTGGGTCTGATGTACTGTGGCTGCTCGTTTGGCTAGATGCCTGCTCGTTCCGAGTCGGAGATTCAGATTGCGATTCAAGCCGAGAACATTCACAAGGATCAAACTTACTTTTTGTTGAGCATTTTTTTTTTCTTTCTTTCTTTGTGGCTGCTCTTGTTTTAACCATTTTGTACGTCGTATGAACTTACTGGAATTTTCAATGAGCGCTAAACATGTATATTGAAGCAATCCACCATGTGTGTGTGTGTGTTTGTGTGTGAAATACAGACACTTGCAAACTGCCGGAAGATCCTGGGCCATGCCTAGCTTTTTTTCCGAGGTACTATTACGATGCCATCCAGAGAGAGAGAATGCCGTGAATTCATCTATGGAGGCTGTCAAGGCAACGCCAACAACTTCCAGTCTCTTCAGGAATGCCAGGTTGCCTGTGACGGTAAGTCTGTCTCCTCTTCCTTTGTTTGCATTTTCTGTTGTGTAATGTGTGTGTGTGTGTGTGTGTGTGTGTGTGTGTGTGTGTGTGTGAGAGAGAGAGAGAGAGCACAGAAGACTGAACACTAAGCATGTTTCTTCATGTAGGCCATAAACCTTTAAGAAGGAGTAAAACAAAGATGTTTTATAAATGATCAGCGAAGCAACAGAGGGCGAGGCAATATCACTTTCACACACACACACACACACACACACACACACACACACACACACACACACACACACACACACACACACACACACACACACACACACTGACACACACACATTCATGGAAATTACTGTTACGCAAAGTAATGGAATGTCTTGCTAAATTTATATAGGATGATTGCAAGTTTTCTAACAGAATTTTTGTACGTGTATGCAAAACGAGATGTCCTTTTACACACATCAGAACTTCCACATATAGACACACAAACACGCGCGCGTGCGTGTGTGCATGCGCGCGCGCGCACACACACACACACACACACAAACACGCACGTATACACACACACGCGCGCGCGTGCACACACACACACACACACACACACACACACACACACACACACACATAAAACTGGCAATATTATTTCTTTCTCAGTTCATCCAGTACCAGAAAAACTGAACATGACATGCACGTCTTCTTCAATCAGCTTTATACATCGTCGACGGTGTAGATTTTGCTTAAACTGACACTAGTACTTGTTTGTATGCATTGCAATATGGGAAGTCACATCTGAGTTCCATCGCATATTGCTTGATGAATCTATTCAGTTTGATGCTTATATAGTGTTCTCTGCAAGCACTTCGCTTAAACATTCTGCAGGTTGAATGTCTTGTCAGTATAATGTTTTCCATAAAAACAATCAGGCACCCGCTGAATAAAGCACCACACAGACTAGTCAACACATTCCACACCCTGATTTCCCAGACATATCCGATTCCATACCTAAACATTTACTAGTGCTAGATGTCCGAAGCCCATGGATGCTTTCGTCCGACTATCTAATAAGCTCATCATGCTTTCGTATGGTTTAACTGGTAACTAACATCATTCATTCTAGTTTACTTTAACCAGTATCAAGTGTATTTGTTGTGTTGTGCCGCTTCAGAATATTGGTTTATAAAAAAAATACATGTATACTTAAAAGGCTTAAGCAGCACTGCACCGTCCACGAAAAATAAACAAAGTCACATATTGAATGCACAGCGCAAAAAAAAAAAAAAAAAAAAAAAAAAAAAAAAAAAAAGAGAGAGAGAGAAAATGTGTTGTGAGAATTTGTATTAGTATGTAAAAATAAAATATAGCCCAAATTCGACATGTAAAAAAATCATCGGGTGCTCACCACCCAACTCAAAGTAATCTTTCAAGGCAAACATGTGTGGTCGTGTTAACTTGCAACATTTCCAGACACACCCGATTTTCTGCTCAAATATCGTACAGTTGGCTGAATTTGCTGATTGGGCACTTTTGTAAATGTATCCACTGAATGATTTTTCAAACCTTTTGAAATTCTTGTAATCATCACACCTTCCTTCTTGCCTCTTCACACTAAATCATCAACTGCAAATGAAAAACTATGCTTTAACGTGACTTAAATGCCAATACAGCTTTTTCTTATTTCTATAATATTGCCATTATACGAAAATTTGGGAGCTGAAAGTACTCTGCCTCTCAAAAAAAAAGCCCAAACAATTATATTACTTTTGTCCATGTTGACTCAAAGCGCCATTTGGTTGTTGCTCTATACAGATTATTTAGAGTAGTCTAGAGATCCTCAGCCGTTTCAAACAATAGAA
>JADBJO010019711.1:0-12500 GCA_016801955.1 Conus betulinus | reverse complement strand
ACTTACACTGACAATCGTCCGGCTGGCATTGACAATAAAGTTTACGTTAACGACGACCTGACCGCCAACAGGGCAACAGTGGCTGCAAAGGCACGAGTACTACGCAAGAACAAGATCATCACCGACACCTGGACTCGCGACGGGGACGTTTTCGTGAAGAAAGACGACCGTGTCAGCAAGATCAACTGTCTCGGCGACCTCCTTAAGTACGCTAAATAATGCGTGACTGTGTCTGGCCCTAAACTTGTAACAGTCATGGGTAAACCTCGTGGATATCTTGTATAGGTCAACCATCAAAGTTGTGTAACCCTCCTCCGAACACTGCACCTATAACTCATTCAACAACATGGCCTGTATTGCATGGCCTGTATCGCACGCACGCGACATGTCTTCGAGGAGGTCTGCTAACATTTCAATGTGAGTTTCTAAACAGCTCTCAATGTGAAGTCTGGTCTGTCGGTCAGTGGACGGGCCATGCGGTTCGCTGTGACGGAAAACGACTTTGTGTTTTGTCACCGTACTAATTATGAGTGTCCAGCTGGAGACCAACTTTGACACTTGTTTAGATAGCTGAACGCAGTGAAGTCTAGAACCAGTGAACCAGTGAAAACCGGTGGAATCCGGCGCGCGCGCGCGTGTGTGTGTGGGTGTGAGTGTGTGCATATATCTGTGCGGTGTGAGTGAGTGTGTGTGTGTGTGTGTGTGTGTGTGTGTGTGTGTGTGTGTGTGTGTGTGCGTGTGTTTTGTGTGAGTGTGTATGTGTGTGTGCACATGTGTGTGTTTACACTTGCAAGTAGTGTGTGTGTGTGTGTTTGTGCGCATGCATGTGTGTGTGTGTGTGTGTGGTGTGTGTGTGTGTGTGTGTGTGTGTGTATGAGAGGGTGAGGGAGAGGGAGAGAGAGAGAGAGAGTTTGTACTGTGTGTGTTTGTGTGTGCCAACTTGTGTGTTGGATAAGCAGTTTGTTATTACTTGTGTTGGATATTGTATTTGTTATCCAAACCTGATATTAGGCTGGTGGTTGATCTAATTTTTATTGAGTCCTATGAAACGCTCAAGGGACTATATCAATAGCATCAGAAATCAGCCATGTGTTTTGTCCAGGGCACATAAGACACGAAGAAGCTATACAGGACTCCTCCTGTTGACATTATTGACTTGCAGTTTCGTCATATGATTTACAGTTTCGTCATTCGTAGCTGTCTGTAAATGCAAACGATTTGGTAACAAATGAAACTGCTGGAACTAACCGGCCTCGATACAGGATGACCATACGAACATACATATAAGTATATAAGCATGTGTGCGTATGCGCATTTGCGTGTGTACGTGCAAGTGTCTGTTTACGCGCGCGCGCGTGTGCGTGTGTGTGTGTGTGTGCGTGTGTGTGTGTGTGTGTGTGTGTGTGTGTGTCATAGATAATTGTGCTTCATGCTAACGCAAACTGTGTCCCTTAACTAAACAATGTCCTGTGATGACCAACTCCACTTCAAAATTTTTTTTTTTTTTTTTTTTTTTTTTTTTTTCAATATAGTCGACTTCTGTGTATCTATACAACGCCAGTGGTTATGTCCCATATCAACTGTTTTGTTGTGGCACAGTGAAACAATGTACACAATAGCTATCTTGTACACTGTTAGATGCGCACTTCTATTATTTGTATAAGGTTGGCCGTAGCCTGTCCTTTCTCCTGAATTATCGGCTTTAGCGGTTGTTCACAGTGGTGTGTTCATAGGTCTATCTTTATCCGCCGTTCCCTCGCCCTCTCTCTCTCTTCCCTCTTCCCACCTTCCCCACCCTTCCCCGCCTTTGATCTGTTTACGCGTGATCAACGAAGACTAGCTGGCACGTGGTACTCAGTTTTTCTTTACCTGTTTTCCGTGGTTCACTGCAGTACAGCCTGTTTAGCTTTCTGTAGCGAACCTCAATACACCATCGGTCGATCTTACTATCATCTGTTCACTATGGATTTACTCTTTCGATTTTTCATGTGCCATTTAATTCATTTTTTCCCCCTTTTTCTTTTTCTTTTGTCAATGCATTTAAAAACCTTTTTTTTTCTTTCCTTTTCAGTTCTCATTTCCTTTGCATGCTTATCTAAACAAGACTTTGCCTCAATCTCTGTCATCATTCCTGTAGAGAGAGAGTCTCGTATTCCACGTGTCTCCTGTCACAGACTTATCCCTGACTCTGGTTCTGTTTCTCGTGTTTCTGTGCTCAATAGCTTAATGGCTTGTGACTCAACTCAGTATAGAGCCAGAGTAGGAAGTTATCATCCCAGCGCGGCGGCCAAAAGCCAAACTTACATATTTACCTGCCCTGTCGATATTTTAATTTTCCTCATCCTGAGATCTTGCAGATGTGAATGTGGAATTCCACTAGTACTTTTTGTATTAATCAATTATCACCCTTGCTGCATCTCGTCTTTCACAGGCACTTTTTATATAGATCCTACAGCTCATTTTCTGTCCTCCTCATTAAATGCAAATAGCCCTGTGTTTCTACTGACACTAGTCAAAGCGAGACATATCCAAGGCTATAGGATGGTTACTTTTCTTTCCTATTATTGGTCCTTGTCTTGGCTGGCGATGTAGAACAGAATCCTGGGCCCAACATGATCAAACACAACGAACTTCACGTAATACATGTCAACGCTCGGAGTTTAAATCAAGCCCATATAGATCTGATCACCGCCGAATGTAACAAATTTGACATAATCACTGTATCTGAAAACATGGTTGTCGCCCTCCGTTCGCAATGATAAGCTTCTTATTCCAAATTTCCAGCCACCAATTAGACTTGACAGACCTAATGACCGCCATGGTGGAGTAGCCATCTATATCAATAACAATCTTTTCTGCAAGCACAGGTCTGATCTTCACGTAGACAATCTTGAAGCTATATGGATTGAAACGAAGCTAGGCCAGAAGTTATTCTGATCGGATCATATTATAGACCACCCAACGCTAATGTTCAGTACTGGAACTTATCATCGCGAAAGCATACGCAAAGTTAACAACACGGCTACCAAATTCTTCATTCTTGGTGATTTCAACTCGGACTTTTATAGTCCATCTCCCCATTTATTAGACATACTTAACACTTTCCAATTGCACCAGTTAGTTAAGGAACCCACTAGAATAACAGAAGACAGTAGCAGCACATGTATCGATCTATTATGACGCAAAGTCTAAACCTCGTTATAGATACTGATGTTTTACCAGAAATATGTAGCGACCACTGTGTGCCTAGAGTTATATTAAAAAAATCCTGTAACTAGAAACCATACTTTTAAAAGAACCATTTATGATTATAAAAATTTAGATTCTGTAAAACTATGCAATCTGCTCTCTCAGATTGACTGGACGCACGTCATAGAAATTAAGAACGTAGAAGAAGCAGCCGAAACCTTTACTAGCCTGTTTAACGAATGTTCTTTACAGTGTGTACCTTCCAAGTTAATTACTATCCGTACTAAAGATGCTCCATGGATAACCAAAGACATCTTAACGTTGATTAACAAACGCAATGCTTTACATAGACGTTATAAACTGTTATTAAAGAAAACTAGCGATCCAACATGTCACAACATAACGTAGAGAGCCAGAGGCAGATAAATGAAAGTCTTACTCGATATCGCGAGTTCAGAAATTTCACAACCGATAAAATTCGTGAACGTAAAATTCAATATCTTAATGAACTTGAAATAAAAGCCTCTGATCCATCACAGTTCGGAAACAACCAATGGTGGAAACTAGTCAAGTCTTTTTTAAATAAAAAAGGCATTGACTCAGGCGATATTCCTCCAATTAATAGCAATGACAAATTATACTATTCTGACTATGAAAAGGCTCAAGTATTCAATGACTTTTTCATTGCACAATCCACTCTTGTAAACTGTAATGACGAACCCCCTATAATACCCCACCTAGACTGTTCCCTTACTGAAATTCAACTCTCTAGAGACGAAATCGAACAAGTAATAAGAAATTTAGAATCCAACAAAGCTGTAGGTCCTGATCTGATCTCATACATAATATCCTTTTAAAAGCATCTTTCTCATGTGATCTCACTTCCACTTTCTATACTATTTAACCGTTCCTTATCAGAAGGTGTTTTTCCTGCACTGTGGAAGACAGCTCACGTTAACCCAATTCAAAAAAAAGGATCTACAAATCTCTGCGACAATTACCGTCCGATTTCCCTTTTAAGTTGTGTAGGAAAAATTCTCGAAAAGTGCATTCACTCTCACATTTTTTTGCTTCCTTAGGGAGAATAGTATTCTAACTCCATCACAATCTGGTTTTATTCCAGGTGATTCCACAATTAACCAACTAACTGTATATTTATAACAATTTCTGTTCCTCTTACGATGATGGAATCACAACACAGTCCATATTTTTCGATATTTCAAAAGCTTTGATCGGGTCTGGCATAAAGGACTTCTTAAAAAATTAGAATCGATAGGTATAAGAGGTAAACTGTTAGAATGGTTTCAAAAATTATCTCGACAAACGTACACAGAGGGTTGTAATTAAAGGTGCAAAGTCACAACTGGAAGTTGTACCAGCTGGTGTCCCTCAAGGCTCTGTTCTAGGTCCACTTTTATTTCTAATTTATATAAACGATATTGTAATGAACCTAGAATCTATCATTAAACTTTTTGCAGATGACACAAGCATATCTCTCTTCACTTCCAAATCCCATTACACGAGCTGAAATTTTAAATTCTGACTTGGAAAAAATAGAGACATGGGCGACCACCTGGAAAGTTAACTTCAATAAAAGTAAAACTGACTTGCTTAATTTTAAGAGAAACAACTTGCCCATTTACTCCCTTAGGTTTGCTGACACAATTCTTCAGGAAGCTGAATACCACAAGCATTTAGGTTTGATAATCCAGAACAACTGCAAATGGGAAATGCACATTGCCAACATTATTTCTAAAGTAACACCACTAATTTCTTGCCTTAAACATTATAAATACAACTATCAAGAAAGTCTCTAGAAACTATGTACAAAAGCTTTGTATTACCTCACTTTGATTACGCAGACGTCATATGGGGACAACTGTAGTAAAAACCTCGCAGAAAAATTAGAAGATCTCCACCTTGATGCTTTACGAACAATTGTTGGTTGTTCCCGGGGATGTAGTCATTCAAAATTTTATCATGAATCAGGTTTCAGTTCACTTTGAAGAACGGCGAAAAAGACACAAACTAATTTTCTATCACAAAATTGTATATGGAAACAGCCCCGATTATTTAGGTTATCTGCTACCCCCACTAGTGTCTTCTGTGAATCCGTATCATCGTCGCAGGTTAGGTGATCGTTCTGTGCCTCGGTGTAAAACTGAACTGTATTCTAACTCTTTTTTTTTCCCATCAAGCACTCGTCTCTCTGGAACAGTCTTCCCGAATCTGTTCAGTCTAATTCTTCTATCAGCGCATTGAAACGTTACTTGTCTAGAGACGATGCTTGTGTTCCATCATATTTTTATCATGGCTGCAGAAAACTACAGACCTCACATGCTTGTGTCTTCGACTTGGTATGAGCAACCTTAACCACGATCTTTATCGTTGTCGTCTTTTGCTAAATCCTTCATGTGCTTGTGGTTACCCTACGGAAACTGCCGAACACTTTTTACTGCATTGCCCTCAGTTTGCCGACGTTAGATTTATTACAATTTCCTCCCTCCCCGCAAATTACCAGAACATTAATACACTTCTTTCAGGCTGCAGTACCCTAAAAATTGAAGAAAATGTACATCTGTTCTCTGCAGTTCATGACTTTTTGCTCAAGAGCGACAGGATTAAGTAAAAAAAAAAAATAAAATGAAAAAATAAATAAATCACGACGCTCAAAATCTCGCCATATGTAATATGCTTGTTGGTATAGCGCCCGCTATTTGCTACTGTGACAGTAACATATTCTCCCGAGACATTCTCTCCTCTCTCTCTTTTTTTCTTGATCACACTGTCCATTCGCTTCCTAATTTACGCTCATTATAATAACTGTATCTATTTCACTGACTCATTGTTGTGACCTCCTAAGCAGGTGACACTTCAATTAAGCTTTGCTTTTGTGTTTCCTGTTCTGTATGATTGTATTTGTCGGTGTTTGCTGAAAATAAAACCTTGTTTAAAACAAGACAGAGCCATTCATACCGCCTGCTCCGAGACAGAGCCATTCATATCGCCTGCTCCGACACCCTTTTCATCCGCTGGATCGGGCCTGTCAGAGAGACACGGTTGATTGTGTCTGTGCTTCCTCGGCATCAAATGGAGATTTATCACTGTCTACAATTCTGTGGTATTCTCACCACTAAGGGTTCAACAACAAAATCCAACAACACCCCCAAAGCAGCCAGCGAAGGGTAGAAGTAAAGCAAAAGAAGGTGTGGTAAGGAAATAAGCTGATGAAAAACTAAAATGATTATGTAAATATTATAAAGTGTGGGGAAAAACCATTGAGCCAATGCTCGAGGATCCATTTAAGTATGCAAGGGAGATCAAAACGTGTCAACAGTCAGAGTGGTCAGCTCTACTGTTTAATAACCCAAGCATTGTCAGTGACATAAGTGCTGATAGCAGGTAGGAATTGTGCAGAACAGTCTTTACTTGGATCATCTAAGAGATACAGTGTTTCACTGATTGACCAAAACAATCATATGTTGAACAATTTAGCAGAGGGAGAAAACCTGTGTTAGTGACAATTCCCTCATGACCAAGAAGTATATTTGGTTTAAACAAATTCAGCAATACGTATTTGATTTAAACCTATGGGTCATTGCTCCTTGCAGATTGTGTGTGTGTGTGTGTGTGTGTGTGTGTGTGGTGTGTGTGTGTGTGTGTAAATATGGTACCTAGAAAATAGACAGGTGGTAAATGAGCTGATAACTTTTCCAGATTTGATGGAAAGAAAAAGCTTGTAAATTTGATTATATTCTAATATATTAAGTCGTTTAACCTTTTTTGCCATTAGGTTTCTGCTTACTACTAGTATTCGGCCATTGTAGTCATAACACACTGCATTCTGTTTATTCCTACCAATGCTATGCCTGTGTGTGGTTTTCATGGTTTATTTGTCAATGCCAGGTCTCCATGCCCCCAAAGGGGTCACATGACAGCTAAAAATCATGGTCTTTGATCTTTGTCACAGAGGACACTACAGGACAGTGCCCGACTCCGGGACCAGACACAATCGGCCTGTGTGCATTCACGTGTGGAGAAGACACGGACTGTGATAAGGGGAAAAAGTGCTGCAGCACCGCGTGTGGGGGGGTACCGCCTGCACCTCCCCTGTCCCTCCCAACACCTGTGACAATGTGGTGAGATACAGCGGAAGTTTGAGAACTGCCCATCTTGTGGTATTGTGTTCTGCGGTTTTGTATTGTGTTTCTAACGTGTGCGTGTACTGTGTGACTGTGACTATCTGTGTGTGTGTGTGTGTGTGTGTGTGTGTGTGTGTGTGTGTGTGTGTGTGTGTGAGAGAGAGAGAGAGAGAGAGAGAGAGAGAGAGCGTTCTTTTCTATTTAAAGAAAATGTACCAGGGTAAAAGGCATGCCGTTGTTCAACGTTTCAGCGATCTTTAGGATATTACGTAGTCATAAAATTCAGGATGTCACAGTGATTTTCGAAAGTGCTGCAGTTTTATGGGAGTCGTTTCAGATTTAAACTCTGTTGCTTTGTGTTATTTTTTTTATCTGAAAAAAAAAACCGATATGGTGCATGTATAGGTTGTTATAAAGCATTTGATTTTATATGGACTGATCGCCTGTAGATCAAACTCATTCGGGTTATCCACGCTGAGTTGCTCAGTGTTTTTTATTGATATGTACAAAATAAAATTAATGTTTTTCAAACTGTTAGAATGCCTGGCCTTTTCTTACACGCCAAGGCTGCAGGTCAAGTTAAGTTTTACTGCCAGTCTTTCTTGCATTTCCCCTCAGTGATTTTGAAGCATATGGTATGATAAGGGATGTTGAAGTTTAATACTAATGATGGGTTCCAAGAAGAAAAGAAAAAGTCTTCGAAAAATTTCGTTTAGCTGTTTGTACTTTTTGTTGCTTAAGTTATCATTCATGATCAGAAACATTGCGGAGTTTACACAAAGTGTTAGATATTTTAAATGTAACCACCTTTAGCGATGTGAGGAAGATCCATTAAAGACTGGTAGTTTGTTCAAAGCAAAAAAGAACAAAAAAAGTTGTATTTTCAGTAAGAAAATCATACTCTCTGTTTTCTGTCCATTGCTCAGAAATGCGCTGAACCGAAGAAATGCCGAGAGGTGTTTGACACGAAGCAAGTGTCACCGCAGTGCTTGGGTCAGTTGGAATACCATTAATTCTACAAGACGTTTATGTTCAACAGTTCCCAGTGCTTTGCCTCTTGACATACTTACCGACTTCAGTTCTCTCTCTATTGTTTGCATGCTATGTCGTGTGCACTTCTCTCTCTCTCTCTCTCTCTCTCTCTCTCTCTCTCTCTCTCTCTCTCTCATCATACCTGTACCTTGTATTTGTGTTGACACGTATGCGCGCGCATTCCAGTTATATGTAGCAATAGACTAACAAAACTAAACAAACAAACAACACAGGAGGGCGAGGGGAGGCGTAGGGCGGGTCTGCTTTCACATTCGTACACAACAAAAGGTACACTCGCATATACAAATATTAAACCATTTTCAAAAACACGCAGTCGGGGGTAAATCGTGACGAATGAGACAGTTTACAGATAAACTGTGTACGTTCTCTTTTGCACGCATTCGTTCAGATCATTCAAGAATCCAATTGTACAGTGGCCAATATTGTTCAAACTGTTTACGTATTCCACTCATGATTGGCATGTGACGTTCTATATATCTACAAAGATTTGTTGATGTGTTTGTGCATTTAACAATTTAGATTCGTACAAGTAGACTTTAATAAATGAAATAATGATTTTTTTTTTTCAAATCGTGGATCTGTCTGTATGTTTAGCTGTACACCAAACAGCACGCGTTCCTTCTCTGTTACATAATGACAATACAACATTTCCGAATCAACAGCTGAAAATTCATTTAAAACTGATGTGTAATGTCGCAGTCAACAGCACGTGAGACGTCCGTTCCTCTTGCTCACAAAATTTGCATATCGATGAGTTTATTAAACGGCACAGGTACAATAATTTCTGGACTGTGGATTTGTGGATCCTTTTCAAAATCAATGAGATAAAAAGAAAATACTAGGAGCATTTTCTTTTTCAACATATAATTTATCAAGATATCTAAAATAAACCAAATGTGCCATAAAAAATCCTTCTGACTTTCATGTATCATTGAATGTGTTTAAACGATTCGTAATACATGCGGAACCGATCTTGTAAGCAAGTTAGTGGGTGATACAGGGCGGCAGCTGTAAATGCACTCAGTTTTTCCTCCTTTTGGAATACATTTCCTTGCCTATGTGCTACTGACTGCCGTCCATTCTGAAACTCTTCATTTACAGAACGTACAAGAAAATGATCAACATCTTAAAAAAACTAAAAACTAAAACAAACAAAAAAAAAAAAAAAAAAAAAAAAAACACCTCTACATGAAACCCACCAGGACCACGACTCTTGAAGAATTCAATTGCTTTATAACGGTTGCTGCTTCTTGACATGTGACAAGCCTTCAACATGTTTTTTTTCCTTATCAGTTAAAGTTGGAACGTCGGGCAATTCAGTTGAAAGGTTACTGTCAGCCACATCTCTGTAAGCACCAATCGTTCATGTTATGATTTCACTTCGTCCAAAGTGCTCCTCAGATCCGAAATAACATGCCATCATCATTCTTTTTTAAACTGGTACTGGTATGCCGACAAAACTTCTAAGCAATAAAAGTTCGATTTTATTGTTTCCTCCCCCTTGTACATTACACTGTCTTTATTCTTGTAACTATACTTTCAATTATAACACAGGTGTTTCATCTGTTTCGTCTAAGTCTAGGTCAGTATTTTTCTCGTTTTTCCTAATTTTTCTTGTTCACCGTTCTGTCTTTTATATGTTACATACAAAGTTATTCTCACGCTTATTTCCATTATTAAGGTTTCAAGAAAGACCAGATCACTCCCTTAGAAAGTCAGGTTATACTTATAAATTGTATCAACATTGTCAAAGTTATAAATTGCTATCAAATACTTTTTTACACTTATTTGATGATATTTTGTATTTGCAAAAGCTTGATTGTTCTCTGTTGATGAGCTGTTATTAAATGTCCAGGAAGGTTGATCACGTTTAGATTGTTCCCTTTTTCACTGCCAGGAACACAAACGGTCGGTCGGACCGATATCCTGGTTCAGTAAACACCTCTGTCACTTTGTTATTCTAGTCTCCACCGACTAAAAAAGTAATTGAGTCTTGCTTATTTTATGGAATTAAAACTGCACCATGTGTACGCTCGGGTAGTAGGATACAAATTCCATATGAATGTCACTTAAATTGCCTTTTGCCGTGATGAGTGTGACTCTTGAAAACATAAAAGTATGTAAATTCTGTTTAGAGCGAATAAAGTAAAAAATTTCCGAAGTCCATTACAGTTGTATGACTACGTTTTAAAGGTCTGTTTTGCATGTCATATTCGTAAGGAAAGAAAAAAAAAAACACTCATCATTCTGTGAGATCTCGGATGAAAAAAAAAAAAAAAACCGCATGAGCAAGCCGCTCAGTAATTAATAAAAGCACTATGGAGAAAGTGACCACTGTGTAACCATCATGATTCCCATAAATCTGTACTCGATCAAAAACAATAATTCTATATGAAGAAAGTATGACTTTTGTTATCAAGAAATGCACAGTTTGTGAATTAATAAAGTGTAGGAATGCCTTGTAACAGCTGTCCCCCTGAAACAAGTTATACAATACATATGTTGACAAACCCACCATTACATTGATACAAAGAAAAGAAAGAAAATAGGACTGATTTTTTTCAAAGTACAAAATGCTAAGATCGCTCTGACAGAAATTGTGGAATACGGCAAGTATCGAGTAGGGGGGGGGGGGGGGGGGGGGGGGGGGGGGGGGAGAGAAAGCAGATTCAATATGGAGGCAGCCAATAGATGCTAGTACTTTGATTTAATAATCGATACAAAAAGCAAAACATGCTGAGCAAGCTCTCTCACAAAAAGAGGTCGTAACACACACGCACACACACACACACACACACACACACACACACACACACACACACACACACACACACGCACACACACACGTGTGTGTGCGCGCGTGCGCGCGCGCGCACGTGTGTGTGTGTGTGTGTGTGTGTGTGTGTGAGAGAGAGACAGACAGACCGACAGACAGACAGCTGTATGTATGAATGTTCGTACGTATATATGTATACATTTCTCAGCAGCAATTTCTTGTTAACAGAAGACCCTCCGGAGACCCCACGGGACGATGAGTGCGTAGTGGGACTGCCGCTGCTGGTGCGGACTCTTAAAGGCGTCGCTGTGGCCAACTGTGGAGATGATCCTTACAGGATCGACTGCCCGCCCGGTTACAGTTGCCAGATCGAAACCGAGGTAGACTTCTTCCTCTGCTGCCGTAACCAAGGTGAGTGGACCTTTTCTTTCAACTTAAAAAAGAAGATATTTGTATTATATAAAGCGAAAAATCAGGAACAGGGACACAGTTAAATATAGAACAGCATGTGATAGAGTTTAGCAAAACTGTAGCACAAGGCAAGGAATTTATACTTATTAGATATGGAGCATCAAATTGCCTAGGCTGGAATACCTTATCAGTCTTGGAATTCTTAACATTCTCGTCTGTCTATACCTTGGCTAGCGAAATGGTGCCATAGAGACAGTATTGGATTTGAGTTGTGTGTCTTTAATTGTTTCAACACAGGAGCGAGTTGCTGTATTTGCCATTGTCAGCTGTTCAACTTCTCCTGACCTTCCTTCAGTTTTTTCAGGCATATGTCCATGAGATTTAGAAAACTTGTTGCTGTCTTCTGTTCTGGAAGGCGTTGGCTTCCATTCAACATTGAATTTGGACCTGTATCAGAAATTTAACATCAAGAGGCATCACTGAACGCGAAAACGCATGTCATCTGCTCGGGTAGTCTCAAGCTTCGCGCATGTACTAACGTGCAATCCCAAGTATGAAAGAGAGAGAGAGAACTGGCAGAGAGAGAGAGAGAGAGCATTACAATATAAACAATTGTTGCTCACCAGAGAACACCTGTGGAGGGATAGTTTTTGTCAGATTTCCGGATGATCAGTCGATGTATGTGCGTTGATAATTTCAAACTTTTAAACTCTCAGATTGACCGGAAGTCATGGGAAACTCGGTCAAAACTGGTCAGTGTAACATAACAGTAGTTTGAAAAAAGGAATTTTACTTCTAAAAGTACTTTTGAACACGTTTTTTTCTGTCCAAATAAATGCCTTATCCCAACTTGGCATGGAATATCGCGATGTTTAAGGTCCCTCCCGCCCCCCGCCCCCTCCAGAGAAAAATATTGAGAGCAGGGAGCT
>JADBJO010019710.1:0-32703 GCA_016801955.1 Conus betulinus | reverse complement strand
AAAGAAATCAGATTTTTCATTTTTTTCAGCACCCTAAACAGCCATTAAATACACCAATGTATATCTGACAGGGAATAAAATTCAATTATTAAAGCGTTTGCAATTATCATTTTGATGGTTTCCCTCATTTTCATAAGTTTATAGCGAAATTAAACCTTGGTTGCTAAGGAAAAATGGTTGGAGCTTTTAGGGAAACTTTAAAGCCATTTTTCTAAAAATGGCTACCGTGCTGAGGTAATTTGAAGGGCCATAACTTCTTCATTTTTTAACATACATAATTTTTTTATATATCATTGGAAAGGTCTTTTTCTCTTCTTTCTGTTGATATACATATCTCAACAAGTTCAAAATTTGACTTATCTATCATTTTGTGGGAGTAGGTCACATACATGGAAGCTTTTTTCTTGAAGGAATTTATCCTGTTTGTTATGTTTATGTATGCACTTTTATGTATGCACCTGCCCACATTATCTAGATTCGAGTCCGAGTTAAAAACATATTTCTTTAGAAAAGCCTTCTTCAACCATAATATCTAAATGCTGTCTATTATTCTGATCTGACTTTTTATGTACTGCATGCAAAACTGTATTCTTTATGCTTAAACCAGTGAACTTGATAAGTGCGCCTGTGTTGGTAGGGGTGTGTGTATGGAAACACATGTCAGTGCAAGTGTTTGAGTGTGTGTTGAGCGCAGCGAGTTGATCCCAAGAATTGCGCCACGTAAAATCCATACATTATTATTATCATTTTGTCGTAAGCTTGGAATGGAATTCTTTGTATACTTGTTCTGTTTACAGTTGCTGACTGATATAAACAAAATAATGTGGAGACAAAAAATGAGAAGTGAATGTAGCAAGCTCTCATGCAAGAGACCCAGTTTGCTTGCTTCCTTGTTTCAGTAAACATGGTCATGTGAAATGGCTCATCCACAGCGTGCTTGTGCATGTATGCACTTGCAGATATATTTTGCTTTGAACATCATGCCGGTCACATACTATGGTACTCAACCAGTTGTTATCTGTATCACTTTTACATATAGTGTGTGCTCATCGTGTTCTGTGTGTGTGCATGCATGCGTGTTCATGTTTGTAATTGTGTGCAATGTATGGGTTGTCATGTGTTCTTGTATGCAAGCAGATGAATAAGTGAGAGGGGAGGAGGCATTCATGTGCAAGCATATGTATTAGAAAGAGAATATCAGATGTGCTTGTGATGCTACTCAAGAGTGAGCACACGAGTTTCGAGGGCAAGTGTGTGGTTTTGGGTGCATGACTGTGCAGGATGTGTGGACACACGACTTTCATGTTTCCTTGTAAAAAGTGATTTAGAATGCATTGATCTGACCAGACACAGATGAATGGAGCTCAAGGCTGCTTCTTTTAGAGAGTGGGTCAGTTGAATTGGGAACTTTGTTTGTTTTCCCCCCCTCGACATAAAAGTTCTTGGTACTTTGGCTCAATTGTTCCCCGACATAAAAGTTCTTGGTACTTTGGCTCAATCGATAAAATTGCAAGATTTTGTGGAAATGATTTGCCAACTCAGATGTGAAGTGAAATTAATCATTGCGGGATAATTATTAATATTGGCTCAATCGATAGAATTGTAAGATTTTGTGGAAATGGTTTGCCAACTCAGTTATGAAGTGAAATCAATCATTGTGTGATGTTTCAGACACAAATTATGGGGAAAGTTATCTTTGCACATTTTCAGTTTGAATGTATTCAGTGTATATAAAGAGAGAAAACATTTTCAGATTGTTACTTCATTGTTGTTCAATATAAAGAACGCCCACTGTGTTGGGCAATTTTTAATTTTTGATCACATCCAGGGTTTAACATCTTTGGACTCAAGTCGATAATGTGAGGGCACTTGATCTTCTTTCTGTAGCCATAGCAAATATGTAGAAGGACCAGCAGTACTTGAGGGAAGACGGGCCAGACCATGAATTCAACGTGGTAAGAACATTTATTGAAATAGGGAGAATAATTACAAACTCTCTATCATGTACTGTATCATGTGTCAAACTCTTCCAGAATTTTAATGGGAGGAAAGTGAATTGCCCATATGGTTCATAGGGCGGTAAGTATGGTAGGAAATCCAGGTGTTGGCCACAGTGAAGATCTTGGAACCGTAGCTCTGGTTATGCAGATAACCCTTCCAAGAAGTTGAAGGGATTTTCCAAACACTGTCTCCAACAGGTGATGCAAGAGTACTCAGAAGCAATTGCTCTAACCAGTCTATCACATAGATGTTAAGGAAGAAAGTAGCGTTGGGAGGCAAGGCACTCCTAAGTCAGTGCAGGCTTCTGGATGAGCAGATTCATCCCCCCCCCCCCCCCCCCCCCCCAATATCCAGGATGCTTTAAATGCACAACCCCCTGCATGTACAAGGGCAAGAAGTACAGGTTTATTGGCCCCTTCCTGGTGGAAAGCAATGGCCCGAGGTTGCCATCAAGCCTGTGAATCTCAGTGTGGTGCCCAGCTGATGCAAGAGGGATGAAGTTTATCGGTAAGAGAAAATGGTGGTTTCTGGGGAAAGTGCAGGACAAAGAAGGAATTGAGATTATGGAGGCTTTAGTGGGAAGAAGACTTGTCTGTGCACCACACCACTCACTTGCGCCAACCAGGTCTGCCTAGCCCAAGATCATTACAGCAAGTAATGTAGAAATCGGGAAAGAACAGTAGTTTTCAAGAATTTTCAGGAACTTGCTATTTTCTTAAAAATGTGATGCCATGCATGTGTACTTTACGCATGTTAACATGAATCATCCTGGCAGCCATCAATGGCCTTGATCCGACATTTCACTCCCACTGTCCCTACTGCTCGGCATCTGAACTGGGAAGGGATACCAAATGTCAGACCTCTCCTTGTCCAGTCCCAATGCTGCGTCATTAGTGCCTCTGGATCCAAGGCCAGGGTCTGAAGATGGGGTGGGCGTTAGTGCAGGATTGTTTATCAAACTGGCCATAGATTCCTGAAGCATGTATCCGCTCAGGGTTGAATGGTATACAGCATGAAAGAGTTCAGACTAAAGCCAAGAGACAAAGCAAAAAAATTAAAAAAATAAAAAAGTGGTGAATTATTATTATTAAAAATAGGCGATTAAGAATGATCAGTCCTGACCTCAGTTGAAGGCCAAGACAAAGGGAGTAGTGAATGGAGTGGGGGAAAATGAATGCAGTTCAGTTGTGAAGGTAGCGTGAAAAGAGACCATAAACCTAACAAGTGCAAGCAGCAAGGCACTTGACTTTGAGAAAGAATGAGCAGCAGGTAATCTAGTCATCGGTTACATTCGGAAAATGGCGAGTCTTGCTACTGTGTTGGCCTGAAAAATTCAGCTACCTGATGTATGTGGCGCCAAATGCAAGTCCTGTATTTTCTTTGTACACAATATATGCATTTGTGTCACTTGCATGTGCGATGCTTTTATCATAATGCCATGTTCTCTTTAAAAAAAAAGATGCAGAAACATCAAAATAGTTCTTGATTTGATGTCCGTTTGTTTGGTCTCTGAATGAGACCGAAAGTGTGTTCCTTCCAACTATGCATGCATCTCTCCAATCCTTGTCAGACCATAGTGGGAAATAATCTGCATACACAAAGCTTGAAATGAATCGTGCCTCGTGAAAAACTAGCTGCCACTGATCAACCACGATGTCCAACAATGGCAAGGGAAACAAATGCTGCTTTATCGTGAGCTATTGTGACACAGGCTCTTATGAGGTGTACGTGCAAGTGCATGCCAACTCAAATGTCTTCATCTCTTATGTACGAAAGTGACAATTTTACCTCTGAAATGACACAATTGCAGTAACTGTCTATCCAATTATTAAGAGGAACTGTCAAATTATTAAGAGGATGAAAACACTTTGAGCAAAGCAAATGGATACTGCCCAAGGTAAAAATGAAAGGATTTGTGGTTGGTTCAGAGTAACTGGCAAACAGTTACCATTTGTAGCACTATTCAACAGTACACAGACCTGTACAGGACCAGGTGTGAAAGAAAAAAGAAGCTCCAACCGCTACAGGTTACTTTGTTTTGAAGAATGGTACAACTAAGACTAGAGTTGTGCTGGGCAGCAGTGTCAGCAAAACTGATCATGAAAAAAGATAACAGTTGGTATGAATGGATCATCTTTAAAACAAGGTAACGGAAACCAGCTGAATTCTTCGTTAAGTGTTTCACTCTCCTTCCTTATTTGGCAGGTTAAAAAGACAGCATTGGTCTAATTACACTGATGCAGTAAAATATAATCTCCCATTTTGGCTCCTTTCAACACATTCAAATTATGAAAATCAGTTGAAACAATGAAGTTTATTGTATGAACAGATAGCAACACTGAAATGAGACACAAATGTTTACAGCCTGATGACAGGCAGTTTCACTGAAACTGTCTCTACACATTACACCCACACTAGAAGTCACTCAACACATAAATAAAACTAGGCAGATTCCGTCTGCTCTTCTTCTTCTTTCTTTTCACTTGCTTCCTCAGTTGTTTTCACTTTTTTTGTTGGACTTTCATCTTCTCCATTCTCTTCCTCAGCACTTCGCTTCTCTGCTGCCGTTTCAGTCTTTTCTTCCTCTTCTGAAACAATAGCAAAATATCATCATTAGATAAAGCAATTTCAGTAAGATAAAAAAAAAATCTATGTTGATGTGTTATCAAACCACTGCACATCCGTTTACCGTAGGTGGAAAAATGCCTCTTTTCAACAAAAAATGGCCACAATTTCTGCATACAAATCTTCTGAATCTTTGCATCTGCTGGTGATTGGGAATGGGTGGGGGTGAGGCTATCCTCGAAATTTTTTGTAAAAATGGGCTGGCTTAGTTACACCGAAAACTGTCGGCAAGGTAAGTAACTCCGTAATTTGAACATGGTTACCCAATTAAAAAAATTTTAAAGAGAGGAAGGAAATAACGAAATGAAAATAATTTTAAAAATTCCTACGAATATATATGTTGCTATATCGTAAGTTTGAAGAATGTCACATGAGCCATTTACTCGGGGGGGGGGGAATCTTCTTCAGAACTTCTTCCGAATTGTTGTTCATCATACCTGGAACTTCATCCCAGTCGAAATCTAGGTCACTCTAAGCTTCATTACCCAGCACTTTCACTAAGTCTTATGCCGTAAATCCTACAAAACACAGTATCTCCATCCATCACTAAATCTCATTATAGAACGGCAGAAATCAAGGTTAGCCACGGTGAAAAACGGCATTTCGACCTCAAAACTTTAAAAATTCGTTACTCGAGAACCACGGCACGTATCGACTCGCGTTTTTTTTTTGCAAACGGAAGTAAATGGCTACAGGAAGAAGGAAGTCACGTTCTCGCGAGACTTCCTTTTCTACGAGAAACATGGCAGCGCCCATTGTTGCCACGTGTTTTACCGGGTGCTGGCGGGCGCTCAGCCTAAACCCCAAACTTTTGTGTATATGTGAGAGGTTCCTTCATAAGAAGTGATCTGATCAGCTTTGTATTTCATTATGATCCTCATACACTCCACACTGCATCATCCAATATAAATCATCTGTGGGGGGAGGGGGGTGGGGGTGGGGATGCACACTAATGGACCTTCTGGACCATCATGTTACAGACGGGCTGGGTTTTTTTTGGGGGGGGGGGGGGGGGAGGGTTTCGAACCAGTTTTCATTCCCAAGTTCCTTTCAAACTTTTCATGAAGATATTAATAGAACTGAAACGGTATAATCATGGCACAAATATGCAAAACTGTAGTCTGCAGCAGTGGTCATGTCAGAAATCCCCCACTCCTGATGGTACAGTATTTTATTTAAAGAGTTTGATTTTGTCCATTGCTGTCTGCTATTTGAATAAGACAGTTCAGCTTAGGAGATGCACACATATGCCATGAAACAAAAAACCATAAATCATTGCATCCATTTTCACTGACAAATCTAGTTGCAAGTCAAGACTGCAGTACATAACTCTCTTGACAAGCAAGCACCCAACGAGAAATCACACTGCCAAAAGGCTGAGCGCCTGCCTACCAGCACCTGGTAAAACACATGGTAACAATGGGCGTCACCATGTTTCTCATAGAAAAGGAAGTCTCATGAGAATGCGACTTCCTTTTTCCTTTTACAATCCACTTCCGTTTGCAACAAACTGCGGCTGGATACGTGCTGTAGTTCCCGAGTTATGATTTTTTTTTTTTTTCCCCCTAAACTTTTGTGGTCCAAGTGCTGTTTTTAACATGTCTAACCTTGATTTCTGTCGTTCTATCAAGGGATTTAGTGATGAAGATGAGCTGATTTGTATGATTTACAGCATAAGACTTAGTGAAAGTGCAGGGTATGAAGCTGAGAGCAACCTAGATTTCAACCAGGATGATGACCAATTCTGAAGGACCCCCCCCCCCCCCCCCCCCCCCCCCCCCCCCATGAACGGCTCATGTGACATTCTTCAAACTTATATAGCAACATGTACATTCAATGGAATTTTAAAAAATCATTTTCATTTCATTATTTCCTTCCCTCTCTTCTAAATTAATTTTCAAATTGGGTAACCATGTTCACATTACTGGGTTACTTTTCTTGCCCTAGCTTTCCGGCGTAAGCACAGGTAAGTGCACACAGAAGAGGGTTAAGCAAACACTTTCACTCTTATTATTGATCAAAAACATGGTATCAACACTGCAAAATCATGTAACTGTAAATGTGTTTGCGTTTTTTTTTTCTTCATGTTTTGTAACAAAAAAATAACATGGACTTTTGGTCCTTAAACAGGTACCATGGAAAGATGTTGGCAAGAAAAAACAAAACCGAAGAGTATCCCTGCACTTTTTTTGACTCGGTTGCTAGTGAAACTGCACAACACAGATTCCCTTACACGAATACACTTTGCATACCAGGCACCCGAACACACTCCTGACACTGACCCTTGTCAGTGCGTACTTTAATTTTCTGACATGCAAAGCAATTCTTGGTGCCGGGGATCCTTTAACCCATCAAAAACACTTTCTTCATCATCTGTGTGTCCCATGATGCTATACTACCGCTCCATGCTGCTGTGGGCAACCATTTTCAATCGCTCTGGACAAAATTTTGACACCTTTCAAAAATTCTGTTTACAAAAACTACTGAAGTGAATGACGCACTGTAAATTGCAAATGGCAGCTTCAAATTGGAAGTCTCGCGTGAAATCTCGCTCATTTGCATAAAAGCAATGGTTTATGCGATAGTAAACCTGGAACCGAAATCCGGTTTCAGCGGGTTCTACCTGGTCTTCCAGGATTCTCAATGCGGACACGTTGCGGATGGGATTGGGTTAAACTAATTTTCAAATTGGGTAACTATGTTCAAATTAACTCTCTTGACAATCGGGCGCCCGCTAGCGCCCAACCGAAATCATGCAGCCAAAACGCGGAGCACCTGCCAGCACCCGGTAAAACACGTGGCAACAATGGGGCGCCGCCATGTTTCTCGTAGAGGGGAAAGGAAGTCTCGCGAGAACGTGATTTCCTTCTTCCTGTAGCCATTTTCTACCGTCTGCAAAAAAAAAACACGAGTCGATGCGTGCCGTGGTTCTCGAGTTATAAATTTTTAGAGTTTTGAAGTTGAAATGCTGTTTTTCACCATGGCTAACCTTGATTTCTGCCGTTCTATAATGAGATTTAGTGATGGAGATACTGTGATTTGTAGAATTTACGGCATAAGACTTAGTGAAAGTGCTGGGTAATGAAGCTTAGAGTGATCTAGATTTCGACTGGGATGAGGTTCAAGGTATGATGAGCAACGATTCGGAAGAAGAAAGTTCTGAAGAAGAAGGTTTTTTTCCCCCCGAGTAAATGGCTCATGTGACCTTCAAACTTACGATATAGCAACATATATATTCGTAGGAATTTTAAAAATTATTTTCATTTCATTCTTTCCTTTCCTCTCTTTTAAATTATTTTTTATTGAGTAACCATGTTCAAATTACGGAGTTACCTATCTTGCCGATGGTTTTCGGTGTAACTAAGCTCAGATAAGTGCATACTGAAGAGGGTTAAGAGTTACTTCTCTTGCTGTATGTTTCCAGCCTGCGTCCAGACAAGCGCATGCAGAAGGGGTTAAATCAATCCAGAGAACTTGTGCCCTAGGCCGTGTCAGTAATGTTCTGCACACGATTTCTTACATGCTTAGAATACTTTTATTCGAACATAAAATGGTCTGCATACACTGACCACCACCAGCTTCCCTCCCCATATATACCTTTTGCTACAGCTTCAGAATCTTCCGTTGAGGCGTTGTCATTTTTGTCTCCTTCGCCTTCCTCCTTTTCCGGCGTCTCTCTTCCGTCGATTCTGCTTTCTTGTCAGCCTAAATAAAAAAACAAACGAAAATATAACTTGAAATATGATCTCAGGCAACAAAGAGAAGGGGGTGGGGGACACAATTGGCTTCAAAGTTACAATTGTAATTCTGAACTCTTAATGAAATGTGGACGAACGTCTGCAACATTCAGCACCCACAGAATTTAACAGCAAAAACTTGTAAAACTTAAGTTTTCTAAACCATATTCCAACTGGCAATACAAGGTCTGTGCAAGGCTCAACTTCATACCAGTGCTGGGGTAGTGACTGGGTAAGGCTAAGGTATGTTCCCCCCAAAAAAGGTAACTTGGGGGGGACGACATATTCCTGACATGCGCAATTATTGACATCTTTCTGGCAGTTAAGACTAGAACAATCTGGAAGCACACCCTCTTCCACTTAGTTTCTGGAACTCGGATTCAACCCCCCACCCCCAACATCTAAATGCAACAATGACCGCATGTACAGCTGCTAACGTTCAGAAGAAAACACGGACTAAAGCATCTGAATTTGAAAGGGGTTAAGAAGGCCACTCTGGCATCAGCTGATGAATATGGGGCTTAACCCATACGCCCATGTGAACTGAGCATGAAATGGCTTTCCTCCGCCTGAATGTGTGTGTATAGGCGTGTACGTACATGTTGTAAACACGGGCTACAAACAGATGATCCCATTTCAAATATTTTGAATCCATAGGTGCTACCAGTAATTTGTACAACCCTGAAAGGCAGGGATCCAGAGGCTGTCCAGGCCCCCAATGAAAGGCACTGGTTGATGTGAAGTCTTAAATTAGGCCTGAAATTAAGCTAAAAGTTCATAAATACCAGGGCTGTTTTACCCTAAATTCGTTAGCGCCCATTGCAAAAGTTTTCTGTGAACCATACTTTGAATACAAATCGTCTAAACATATAGCCTACTCCGTTAAAATCGCTCATCCCCACTCCCACTCTGTCTACCACCCCTTTTTCTCCTCCCCTACCTACCATTCTGTCTTCCCCACCCTTCTCTGACCTCTCTCTCTGTAGTTTTTTGTTTGTTGGTTTGTAGTTTCCTTCTGTTTCACCACCCCCCGTTTCATTAGTACTTCTATGAATAGTTTGCTTTCACTGTAGAATTAGATTTCAATGTTGCTATGTTGAATTGTCAGTATGAATTATATGTGTTTGAAATAATGTATGCATAACAAGGACAGATTGTAAGACTAGCTTTGACATAAAATCTTCATCCTTGCGTATTAAGATCAATCAATCAACCAACCTCTCTCTCTCTCTCTCTCTCGCTCTCCTCTCTCTCTCTCTCTCTCTCACACACACACACACACACACACACACACACACACCACACACAGACGCACGCACGCACGCACGCACGCACACGCACGCACGCACGCACGTACACACACACACACACACACACACACACACACACACACACAGACACACACACACACACACACACACACACACACACACACACACACACACACAAAACACACACACACACACACACACTGTACATTAAAATAAAATGTTACGAGTAAACGTTCTGGCACTTGTAATCCTAGGGTTGGTGCCCTTGTATGTTTGGAGTGGTTTGCACTGATTCCACGCCACTGTGGTGTATTACTCTCACGCCTTGCATTCTGGCTCTGCGTTCACACAGCCACACCCGGCTTGGTCTCGGCGCAGCTCTGGCGATGGCCCTGGCGATCCACACAGCTGGCAATCAACGAGAAGAGGAGGCACCTCATCAGAACATAACAACGGACTGCTGCTGAGTCAGCTTCAGTGGGATCAGCAGTATCTGATCTGATGCAACGAACGCAGCGCACCACCAATCAAGCCTTCTCTATAGACATCAATGATTTCTCGTCGGTGGAGCCAGCGTGAATGAGAGTTCCCTCCGGAGGGCGCCATCATGTCCATCCAGCGGGTGTCCGCCTGAATTGGCTGAATTGGCTGATGTGGAGAGGAGATCTTCACCGAGGTCCTCTTTTTTCTTTGCTGATCGTTAAAGATGATCATGACCAAAAGAAAAAATGATGCTGTAACGTGCCATTCTTTCTCTTTGACTATTTGACCGGGCTGTTTTCCGGTCTTTCTTTCAACAGATATCTCAGCGTCAGTCAGTCAGAGCCCCGAGAGACACAGTCACTGGCAGTGTTGGTTAGTGAATTTGAAGAACACTCTCAGAGACTCATCCACTACATGGAGGAAACCGGACGATGGTTTTAAGCCCATTGCAAATTCAGCCCTGGGTAGGAGTCGCTTGACGAAAAACAATTCCACAAATAAGAAAACTGACAGGAATCGAACCATCGGCAAACTGCAACTGTGCCACAACGCCTGATTTCAAAGAAAACGCAGCGTTGCACCGCTGGCTGTTATTTTATGACTCGGCGACAGCTGGAGGGGAAAATGTGCGTGTGGAGCTCTGAAAGGAATGTTGCAGCCGTATGGATTCCTTTGCCTTGACGGCTAGAGTGCGTTTTGATTGCACGAAGAGAGGCTGATTACATCATTGAGCCACAGGCGGTGCGGTGACTATATGCATACACTTCCTCATTTCAACAATCTCCCTTCCCCGATGTAAGTGTGTGTGTGTGTGTGTGTGTGTGTGTGTGTGTGTGGTGTGTGTCTTTCATTTAACGTCTTTCCACTATTCGTGATATTAGACACACCAAAACAAAAAAAAGAAAAAAAAAGAAAAAAAGGTGAATGTGTACGGAAGTAATTGCGAGCGTGCACATAATGTCTGAATGTGCATACGTATGGGTGCGCGTGCATATATATATAAGGTGCAGTAGTCCAGATTGCAGGCGCATCGATAAACGTTATCTTCTCTCTCTCTCTCTCTCTCTCTCTCTCTCTCTCTCTCTCTCTCTCTCTCTCTCTCTCTCTCTCTCCTCTCTCTCTCTCTCTCTCTCCCCCCCCCCTCTCTCTCTCTGTCCCCACGTCCTTTCTGGCTGGTTCCAATTCTTTGTCTGTCAGTGCTTTAGTCAGCTGATACTATTTAAAGCACAGTTTGAAAGTCAACATCTGTCAGTTTCAATGCTGGTTCATGAGGTGATTCCGCCTTGACCCAAACACGCCTAGACCCAATCATGACAGACATGCTCAAGTATTTTGCGAGTTGTTTACATTTTGTTATGGGCAGTCCTAACATTGAAAGTCCTGAAACCACTCTTTTTTATGAACTATGCCTAGTGAACCTATTACAAGAACAACCACTTTCGTGCTAAATCCGGCATCACTAAGAGCATAGCAAAGAGGCATGTACTTTTGAAATTTGCCCTCATAGCATGTTTGTATGAATGTGTCAAATGGGTTTGAAACCTCGATGACGAATGCCACCGAGTTTCGATGGTCGATGAAGCATAGATCAGGTTTCAGCCTTGGTAGATCTTCAACACCGTATCCGTCGCAATGCATTTCTGTAGCTCCTTTTCTGATGATCTCAACGCATCTGTCGTGTCTTTGTGTGTAGAGGCCCCTCAGTTGACGACATCCATTCAAGGCATGGGAGTTTGTGTCAGAACGAAACCCGCACAAAGCACACTCTCTCCGGTAAGTATCAGATAGTAGATGTTGTTCACTGCATTGGTCTCCAGCAGCTGTAGACGTCCCTTGCTGATGAACCACACACACACACACACACACACACAACATTCATACACACATTCCCAACCTGCGAATTGACTTTACACTTTCTGTCAGAAATACATGCTAGACGTTTTGGCAAAGCTGCATCATTTGCTGTGACATTTTGACGCCGAAATGTGGCAGTTTCCATTTTGCATCAAAAAGCGTCGCTATGACATATCATCCCTACGACCTTAATCCATAGAAAATAATAACTGCAGATGAGGCATTTCACATGATAAGACGTCGCAAGCGACAGCATTCAATGACTACAACATTTTACAGTGTCCTGTCGCAAAATGCTTACGCAAAATGAGCTGCGACTGTATGCTATGGACAGAAACCATAGGTCATGGGGCACCTTTCGTGAAACGATGTCGTGCGATTGATTTTGTCAGATAATAATGCTGCTGACACAGAATTGTACGGGAAATACTATCACTGCAACGGAAATTTGAATGGAATTTTATAAAAGCCAAGATTCAGGGAGGGCAGTAACATAATTTCTCCGAGAGATCCATCTCAGAATGAAGAAATCCAGAGCAAAGTAACACATTGCCAATGATTATTATGCAGATTCCAGCAAGTAGCATGCAGATTTACTCACGTTATCAGCCGCCGCGGCGAAGTGGTTAGCGTCGCGGACTCCCGGCTGGGAGGTCGTGGGTTCGAATCTCATCAGAGTCATGTGGGTTTTTTCTGCCTCGACCGGCTCCTACCCAGAGTTAAGTTTGCTGCAGACTCAGTTGGGAAGACTGGGACCACACAGTCGAGTTTCATCCACTTAATGGATGCGTTTCTGAGAGTGTTGCTCAAATTTCCTGACCAACACTGCAGGTGCCTGTATCTCTCGGGCCTGGTTGACACCGGGATATATTATGAAAGGAAGCGTAGAGTACAGCCCTGTCATGTAGTCTCAGACCGAAACGGAAATCTGTAATATCATGTTAATCATCCTCATTCTCATTGATCAGCATAAAAAGTCTCAAGTCTGTGGCCCTCATGCCCTGCTCAAATGGTGACCTCAATTTTGTCCTGTCCTCTGTGTCTGTGGCCTTGATTTGGTTCTGTCGGGGGTCACCGGTATCGGCGAGTCCATGGGGGCTGTCGTTTGACGGACGTGGTGGCGTCCTCCGGAGGGAGAGATCACTCGCGCCGACTCCGCGACTAAGTAATTATTGTCGTCAGCAGGGGGCTTAGTAGGTGGTGTCCTGCGTATGTTAGATCTGAACAGGCGCCACTGAACACCACCGAAGTGACTCGCCAGCAGTGCAGTGTCTCCTCTGGTGGCTTGCCTCTTGGCGACTTGACACTGATTGCTCCCTGTGGATTGCTGGTGCCGGGGCTGTGGCTGTGGACGGGGTGTCGGAATGAGCGGCGTGGGTGCACTGCCTCTGAGTGGCGCAGAGGTTGGGACAGAAAAAGAAAAAGAAAAAAAAAAAAATATATATATATACACATATATGTATGTATGTATGTATATATATATATATCCTTATCCTTGGAATTTATTGTTCATTGTCATATATATATATATATATATATATATATATAATATATATATATATATATATATATATATATTCACATTACTACAGAACTATTCAAATTGTTGGCCTGAAATTTGGCTGTCAAAACTGCAAATCTGAAAAAAAAAAAAAAAAAAAAAAAAAAAAAAAAAAAAAAAAAATTGCAAACGTGTTTTCCATTTGCCCAGCCAGGAGCTCTGAGAATAGATGCCTGAAGCAAATTTGCTGTGTGAGGTGCACTGGCGCTGGCCGCACGATTGGAGTGAGCTGAGAAACGCTGAATATGTATGCCTGAACTGGCTAATGCGCTTTTCACCTGCATGGAGAAAAAGCCTGTGTGCCCACTGGCATGTAAGACTAAAGAAAATTCCCAACAGCTGTGGTCCTTGTCTGGTACTCTTTGTTTCCTTCAAATGCTGTTGAAGGCTCGTCATGGGGGGAAACTTCTCATACTGGGACAAAAACTCTGAGATAGATAGGTTCACTGTTTTCAGATTTTTTTTTGTTCCAAAATTGTTAACACATTTCTCTTCATACGTCTTTTCCGTAACTTCATGCATGCTTTTTAAATGAGTTCCTTTAAAGTCTAGTTATGTTATGGCACGACTAAACCAGATATTAAACAACTGTATTTACATCCCGAATATAATAAGACTCTCCCAAAATGGAGAGTGGGCAATAAAATCACCTCCAATGAGCCATTTTTCATTAGTGATTTCTACAGCATGTACCCACTCCGTGATTTTGTCATTTTGTCCTTTAGGCAAATACACACAAACAACAGTTACAATAATTCTCTTGTTAGCTTTCACACTAGTCGAGCATGAATACAACTATGACAGAACCGATGATGCAGGTGATGCTCGTTGAGAATATTCAGTGCCTTCTCTGATATAAAAAGCAGAGTTGATTGTGTGTGTGTGTGTGTGTGTGTGTGTGTGTGTGTGTGTGAGAGAGAGAGAGAGAGAGAGAGAGAGAGAGAGAGAGAGAGAGAGAGAGGAGAGAGCGCTCTTTTGAAACCCCATGATTACCAATAGAGGATAGCCGATCTTTTGACACCAATCAAGTAACTTAGAAAGACGGCAATGATGATGCCCATTATTGGTGAACTAACAGAAAATGGCGGCAGTGGGGGGTCCAGCTTCCCCATTTCCGTACTTTTCACATGACATGAGTGGTCGACTCCATTCCTTGCAACACATCAATTATGTCGTGATCTCTCTCTCTCTCTCTCTCTCTCCTCTCTCTCTCTCTCTTCTCTCTCTCTCTCTCTCTCTCTCTCTCTCTGTCTCTCTCTCTCTCTCGTCTCTCTCTGTGTCTGTGTGCGTTGTGTGTGTGTGTGTGTGTGTGTGTGTGTGTGTGTGTGTGTGTGTGTGTGTGTGTGTGCGCGCACACACACACACACACGCAAATGTGTTCCGCGTATCTATGTGTGAATGTGTGCACGCGCGTTCATGTATTTGTTTCTTTGTCTGCCAGTGATAATGGACGTATGCAATGTCTTCACATAATGGGTTTTCCGATGTTGAATCAACATGAATTGTAGTAACCAGGGAATGACAACAGTTGTGTCACTAAGGCATATGCTCCACTTCCCTACCTATCGGTTGATCAGTGGTTTGGTTTGTTCGACCTCCATGCTACCTTCTGTTCCGTTCTTCTTATCTACCACGTCCTCTCACCACCACAAGACGCCCTCACTCTTTCTTCTACTCCTCGTTTCAGCCCGCTCATATCCCCCATACACACACACACACACACACACACACACACACACACACACACACACACACACACACACACTGTCACACACACACTCAAAACCAATTCAGATGACTTTAGGCTCAGCCCTGGAATACAGAGAAACAAAGCAAAGCAAAAAAAAAAAAAAAAAAAAAAACAAGAAAAAAAAAAAAGAAAAGAAAGAAAGAAAAAAAAAAAGGAAGACAAATCATTTGATTCTCACTCATATCTCTAGCAAAACACTTTCGTCTGAAATACGCACGAAGTGATAATGTGTCTACTATGCATTTTTTTTAAAATCTTCCCCGCAAAACTGGCCAGACCAGCGTCTGGATTCAAACAGAGATAGACAGCGAACATACAGTTTGACAGCTTCTCGTAAGCACATGATGAGACAATGTGGCGTGTTTAGTATCAGCTCATGCAAATTTGTCCGTTGCATGCTGAGCCGCTTTTGAATAGTGAGGGCCCTGGTTTTAATTGGACAGGAAGAAATGAAAATAATAGCATACCCCCCCCCCCCCCCCCCCCCCCCCACGACAACTTCGACCAAACAACTCGCTCAGATCTGGTCATGCTGAAGAACGCGATTGCAAATTGAAGCATCACTATGACTCCTGCGTTCAGCAGGAGTCTTACAAGCCGAACGAAAATGATATGGATTGTCAGTTTTTAGCGTGTGGTCAACCGATACTTTACATGAAAATATATCACACATTTTCTTCGTTTCACTCAAAAAAAAAAAAAAAATCCCAAACAAACAAAAACCCCTCACCACCCGAAACGTAAAATGCTCAAAATTAAAGATCATTGTAACAGTTGAAATATTTTCAAACCAGTTTAATATTGATTCAAAGCTTAATTCACAGTTACCGCCGGGTGGATAGGTTAATGCCACAACAATCTGCTCACAGCTTAGCACATATCCCAGCCGCAGATCGCTCTCTCAGATGTAATGACCGTTCTTTTCTGCCAACGCACAAGGTGGACACTGACTCTCAAATCCAGGCATTCCACACTAACAGCTTCACATTGACTTACCACATTTCATGCAAGGGACGAGAAACAAATCCTCAGGCGAATAAAGCGTGAAATGTCAGCCGTCGATGCGTTCTGTCTGATTTACAGTAACTCCCAGTGTCGCTGTGTTTAGTTTTAAGTCCGAAATCTATCATGCTGGGATATGACGGAGTTGAACATGGCTGGCACTGAGCGTGGAATGCAGGTGGGAGTGGGGTTTGAACTTCACGTTATAAAACAAACGTGAGTGATTTCAAAGAGGCCTTTTGTATCTCAGGGCCGGTAACGAGCGGTTTCTTGAAAACAAACTGATTTAGCTCCATGTAACATAGGCTGTTCAGTGTGCAAAGGGACACAACCTTTCAATACCTGTCGATAGTGTCTGGCTGGCTTGTTCCTCTTTGCATGCTTGTGGCAAATCACTGGATTAAAAACAGTACTTCATCAAATACGTTTGTCGATCAAATCTCTCTTTACATGTACTAAGCATCATAATGAATGCCTTTCTAGATGTGATTCCCAGCATAAAGCCGTATTACTTGGCAAAGTGAGGATATCCGAGTTTATTATGCGACTGGGGTGGGTACCTCTATCACTTACTGACATCAGACAAAAAATACATGCACGAGCGAGCAGGCGGGCACACACACACACACGCACGCACGCACACACGCACGGGAGTTGAGCTCACGTCACGGTCGGAGCAGGACGCTTTCCGGCGAGCTCTGCTGTAGTGGAGTGAAGTTGATACTTTATTTGTCAACCTTCAGCGCCCTAGCAAAGTTAAAGTGGTAAATGTGGTAATCAATCTTCAAAAAGCATGCCAAGTAGTCCCTTGTGCGTCCGAGCCATTTGTGGTCGTTCTACTGGACTTTTCAAAAAAAAAAATCATGTGGCAGCGCGCACAGCAGAAGGCCGCCATGAGACTTCGTGTGATGCGTATCGGTGGTCGTGAGGCAATGGCAGTGGCACTTGTGTTTTTGGTCGCCTTTCTCCTTCAGTGTGGCGACGTTGAACTGAACCCAGGACCCCCACCTTCAAAAAAAATCAAAACAGTCATCTTGGAAGGTAACCATACCCAGTCCCCTGGTAGGGGTAAACAAAACGGAACACTTCCTCCGATTCAGAGCCGACCATTGCTGATGTGTGAATATGTGAACAGAAGGCTCCGAACAGATGGACAGCAGAATGGCATCTACACAGAACAAAATGGACTACACCTGAGAGACAAATAGGGAAAGACAGTCAGACAGACATAGCCGATGTAATGAAAAGAAAACAAAGAATTAAAGAAAAAGCGGAACGGCTCGAGTCACAAAACTAGACGACCTTGAGGGACGGGCAGGCAGAAAAAAAAACACTCATCTTCCCTGGTACCCCCCGCCGTGGGGAAAGGGACTGAGACCTGGGAGGACAGTGAAAACAACGCCGTCAAGTCTGTGCTGAAGGAGAAATTAGGGAGGGACGATGTGGAAATCGAACGCGCCCCACCGACTGAGAGGAGGAAAGACACCCCACCCCATTATCGTTTCTTTTTTGAGAAATACAAAGAGAAAGAGTCCATCTTGACTGAAAGCAGAACAATGGAAGACAGGCGCTCTGATGTCTCCATCACCGAGGACTTCAGCCCAGGGTGAGAGAGAAACGCCGAAGACTGCTACCATTCCTGAAAGAGGCCAAACAGGCAGGGAAAGCGCGCGTTCCTGCGTTTTGACGCTCCTGGTGATAGAGGGCAAGTCTCATGTGTACGACCCTGCCATTGACAAAACTGGTGGAACGACAGGCAATCAGATGAAGTGTAGGCCGACCCAATCGTGATTCAACCAGGACAGCCACATCGTCACGGTCAAAGGTGGTCATCGGAAAGGTGGATGCTTCATTTTATGCCCCAGCCCACCCCATCTTACCTTCTTCGTCCCTCCTGCCACATCTGATTCAGCAAATGACAGTGTCAGATCTGGTTTGTTCAAAATTATGACTTGGAACATTCAAGGCTTGTCAACAAAATTGAAAAATTATGTCGTTTAAATGTTTTTGTGAAAAGTTTAAAATTTTGCTTTTGTCAGACATTTGGTCTTGTAAAAAAGAAGATATAGAATGTGTATTTCCTGATTTCATGTTTTATTTTTTCACCACGTACAGAGAGACAGAAAGGTGGAGTTTCTGTGTGTGTTCACAATCCAATAGCACAAAAGATTAGAAACAGTTGCAGCAGCAGCGGCCGAAAGACAGTGTGTTTCTAAAGGTAGACAAATCAGTGTTAAATTCTGCTTTTGATTAATGGCAGCCTTTGTGTACATTGCCCCAGAGCATTCAGTGGTGTAAGACGATTTGACCACGAGTGGTATTGAATACTGGACAATCATCTTAGTGAAATTGCCAGACAATATCCGGACTTACCCTGGTTTCCGTGTGGTGACTTAACGTCCGTAGATATGGTCTCTCTGATACTGATCCAGATAAATGAAAATAAACATGTAGATTTTTTAACACGTCTTAGACGAATTTCTAATGATATGCCACATTCTGTTAGGAAATCCAAAGACAAAGGTACAAACAATTATGGACCACGGATTAAAGTGAACTTTGCAGAGATATGGTGTATTCATTTTAAACGGCAGAACCTCGGGCGACAGTGAAGGAGAAATCACGTGCGTGGCAAATCGTGGAAAAAAGTATTGTTGACTATGTATATGCTCTACTCCTGTGTTTGATATAGTTGCAGATGTGTATATGGAAAATCGCACCGAGTCTGACCACTTCCCTGTTATAACGTCCTTTTGTTGTGAAATTATTGGTGAAGAGAGGGGGGAGGATGACATCAACCCTTGAAGAGGGCGTCAGAACAACATATAGATAACTTCACGGACTTCATGAATGAAAAACGCTGATTCCTATTTTCATAGTATCACGTCGGCATTGCAGACAGGCGTAGATGAGGGGTTGAATGTTTTCCTTTCTTTCGTGCAAACCGCGGCTAGTAAAATGAGGCCACGCTCATGCACGGGGTCAAAACAGGACTGTACGAAACTCAAGTGCAAAACCACCATGGTGGGATGAAGAATGCGAAGTGTCGAAAAACAAACGAAATATTCAGTTAAATATATTTAGAAAGACATATGCAGACGAGGATATGTACGGTTATCTCGACTCAAAAGCTGACTTTAAACACTTGTGTAAAATAAAACAAAGTGATCACAACACACGTGTTTTGAGGGAAATAAATGAAGCCTGTGATGATACAAATTCAAAGTCTTTTTGGCAAAAAATAAAATCGTTCACTTCATCCAAATCATAGGATTTGAATTTCAATTACACCTCGGTCATGGTTTCAATGTTTTCAAAACCTGTTCAATGGTCGATGTGGAAAGAGATGACAATGGTTTCCATGATGAGAGATTAAAGAGGCCCTCAAAGAACACGCAAACTGCGCTTGTCAAAACTGTTTGAATTCCGAACTGGATAATGAAATCACTAATGAAGAAATAGTGAAACCTACTGGCGAGATGAAAAAATCAAAATCTCCTGGGCCGGATGGTTTGCCAGCTGAATGTTTTCACCAAGCTACCAATGGTTCCTTAAGATTCCTGCATCCATTATTCAATCAAATTTTTGAGAATGGTGTTTATCCAGAGAGCTGGTCAAAAGCTGTGATATTTCCACTTCATAAGAAAGGGAACCCCAGAAAAGTGGACAACTACCGAGGAATTTCACTTCTTGATAGTATGAGTAAGATCTTCTCCATATTGAGCAGCAGATTAAATCGCTTTTTGTGAAAACAAAAAAATTCCCGAGTCACACAAGCTGGTTTAAGGAAAGGGCTACAGTACACAGACAATATATTCTCTTTTGCAATCAATGGTACAGAAATATCTAACAAAACAGGGAGGGAGATTTTACACTCTTTTCGTGTACTTTTCCAAAGCTTTGACAGTGTTAAACAGACAAAAACTATTACATCTTCTCCTGCACAGAGGGATACATGGTAAAATGTTCAAAACATTTGAGAGCATGTATGGTCAGGTGAAAGCCGCAGTACGGGTGGGTCACAAAATTACAGAGTACTTTGATTGCTTTTCCGGCGTTCGACAAGGATGTGTTTTAAGCCCCCTATTATTCTCCCCTTTTCTATCTGAAACTTCAGCTAGAACTTGCAACAAATGGGGCTCGTGGCATAGACATTTTGCTGATCCTATTGGTATTCTGCTTCTCGAACAATACTGTAACAAATGGGGTCTTACTGTCAATATGGACAAAACAAAAGTAATTGTTTTTAAAAACGGAGGTTTGATCAAAAAACTGTGAAAAGTGTATTTTTGCCAGAAATCAGGTCAAGGTGGAATCTTGCTACGCTTATCTGGAGGTAATCTTTTCCTCTACCCTAAACTGGACCAAATGTGTGAATAATTTGTCAGGCAAAGCACTAAGAGCTGTAGCGGGTATAAAAAAATTGTTCTTCAGACTGAAGGACCTGCCGTCAGAAACTGTATTTAAAATTTTTTATACAAAAATCAAACCGATCCTTTTGTACGGATCTGAAATTGGGGATTCAAAAAATACGAGACTATCGAAAAAGTACAGATAAAGGTATGCAAAATGTTGTTAGGAGTGGGGCAGAGACGTAAAGAATAATATGGCACTGGGTGAATGTGGCAGGCTCCCAGTCTATATGAGATGCCTATATACGTGTTGTCAAATACTGCTGTCGCTTACTATCTTTGCCCGACGATCGTTATCCAAAACAGTGTTACAATATGCTGTATTCACATGATAAGTCAGGGAGGTTCAACTGGGGTCAGTCATGTTCGAAAACTGCTATGCAGTCATGGTTTGGCTATGTGTGGGAAACTACAGTCAGTGGGATACGAACCAGAATTTTTCTCAGTCTTTTACATGCAGATTGAAAGACATGTTTCGTCAAGAGTGGCACGACTCTATGTCTTCTCACCCAGAATACTGTAATTATCATCCGGAGTTACTGAAAGCTGATTACATTGGGGACCTCACAGCTTATGAACACGGGCGAGCTTTAAGTCTTCTGAGATGTAACAGACTGCCCTTAAATGGAATCTCCCTGTATGGCAAACCTAGTATAGACCCTATATGCAAACAATGTGATACAAAACAGTGTAGAAGATGTGCGTCATTGTTCATTCATTTGCTGTAAGTATAAAACGGCACGGAAAAAGTACATCCCACAGTTCTATAGCAGCTACCCATCAGTTCTCAAACTTAACTTACTCTGTTCAAAGTTAAAAAAAAAACCCTTTAGCTTTCAGATTTGCTCAATATATTTGCACCTGCCTTGTAATAAGGCGGCGAGCCTCTTGCCTCAGTTAAAAAAAAAAAGAAGAAAAAATTGTACATTTATTCGCCTTGTGCATTGCATGTCTTCAGGCATCGTTTTTGAACTCCTTTTGAAATATCTTTCTTTTTGATCTCAGCTCCTTTGAATGTCCTGACTTGGAAACGAACTTTTTTCTCTCTTGTTATGATGGGTCAAATGGCCTGTAAAAACTGAATAAACATTATTATTATTATTATTATTAATATTACACGCGCACACACACACACACACACACACACACACACACACACACACACACACACACACACACACTCACACCACACACACACACACACACAGTTCATAGTCTTCACCATTTTGAAATGAGTATGTCAATAGCTACTATCCGTTTTAACAACTGTAAGCATAGAAAAACACTGTTCTTGATTTTTTTTTTTGTGGAAGCAAGGCGAGTGGAGGGAAGGGGAGAGGGGGGGAGATGAATTCAAGTTAACAACACACATTGAAACAACCGAAAATCCGTGAAAAGAGCCCATCGTTTGCTAGAGACATAGACTCGACAGTGTACAGGACACCCCTTTACTGACACTGTGTTACTGCAGCTGCCAGGCATTTCTTCACACAAAGCGCGTTTTGGAGACATAAAAGATTTTTCTAGCAATGGTCTTTTGCTCCTGCAACCAAGTGGGATGGGGATGAGGACGAAGAAATGTTGATGGATCTTGACAGGCTACTAGCTTTGAAAAGAGTGCCAGAGCTTTGCGAGAAATCCACTGGTCGATTGATAATCAAGTGTCTGAGGCGGAGCACCAAAGAATGAAAGAACAATTCTGATCATCTATCGATCTGTCACCGTGCGTTCCCTATGGGGAGTTCTATGTCTCAAAAGCACAGAGAAAGTTTTTCTTTTTTCATGGCAAATGTTCTTCATGAAAAAAAAGAACAGCAAAACTGTAGTTTCAAAATGGAGTGACTGAGGGCGGAGAATGAAGCAAATTTTAGCAAAACTATAACTCATAGTTCCATATTTGGGGGTACAATATTGGTAGTTATCTCTTTTTTTTCTGCTTCGCTACACGTGACGCAGGCCAAGAGGCATGACATGGTATTTGACACTTGTGTACATGTGCATTGGGCTTGTTGGAGGAGCACAGTGGGAGGGAAATTATGTACGATTTTTTCACTTCAGCACACTGTACTCTCCGAAACAATAATTGCTGACAATCATTCTTTTGTTTTGTTTAAACATTGCCTCAACAATTTAAACTTTAATACAACGAGGCATTGTTTGCTACAGGGACATTTTCTGATATCAAAGGAAAACAACATTGAAAGTACGTGTGGTTCTGAAAAAGTACATTTCTCAATTTGTGAATAAAATACACGTGTAGAGCTTTTGAACCCAGCTATGTGCCATAAAAGAAAGGAATCACTTCGGCATAGGTGATTCTCTGTATCTGGTTTCTGTAAGCAGGATTGTGATGGCCATAATTGGCTAAAAATAACAATAACAAGGGTGCGTGAGTGCGTGCCGTGCGGGCGTCGTGCTTTGTTGCGTGCTGAGTGGGTGAGTGTGTGTGTGGTTGTGTGGGTGTGGGTGGTGTGTGGGAGTGTGTGTGTGTGTGTGCCTGGATAGCAGATCGCACAGGTTGGAATGAAGACCGTAAAAACGGTTGAATGCACGCGCGCGCGCGGCGCACAACACACACACACACACACACTACACCACACACACACACCACGGGACACACACATACACACCCCCACACACACACACACACAACACAAACACACAAACAACACAGGCACACACACACACCACACACCACACAACCACACACACACACACACACCACACACACACCACGCACAACAGTGGCATGAGAATAGCATCCATAACATAAGAGAGGAACGATTAAGCTCAAACAAGAAGAGAGACTTGTGATGGGGAGAGAGAAAGAGAGAGAGAGATGAGGTGAGACACAGAAGAAGAGAGGGACGGATAGGGGGCGACCTGCCGAGAGAGCAGCAGAGGGGAGAAGAGGACGAAAATGAAGTTGGAGAGAGCGCAGTACGCCCACTGCTGGAGGAGAATCACTCTAGTTAGTCGAGGGCCTTTTACTACCAATAGCAGACCATGTTGAAACTGAAACTGATGAGCAACAGTATGTGCATGAATGCATTTTAGGTGCAACAATTTTGACACAACGCTGTCTTGACACAGCGGAACTGAGGTTTTTACTGTGATGGTTCATCCATTGTTGATATGCCACCTGTGTTGTTTTTTTTTTTTTGTTTTTGTTAGATATGTGTCCATCTGGTCGCTACACGTGTGAGAGGATGATGTGTCGTGTACGTAATGCGACTAGAGCTTGCCGGTTCGAGGTTGTGAAGGCTATGGCACGGGAAGAGCAGAAGGAGGAGTTGGGTTTAGCGGGCGGTTAGCGGGTCATAGTGACGTTGCTGTGTGCTGTGGTGTATGTACCGGTTGAGTTTGGGTAGTTCAACCACTCTGTTAGCTAAGTAGGACTTTGCTGTGTAAAGATTTGGTTCGCATGTGTTGTGAGTAGAGGTTGTGCTCAGCCGGAGTTTGGTCAGTAAAGGTTTGCGTTGGTCAAAGTGGTATGCTGCGTAAAATAGAAGGAACTCGCTTCAGTTCACCGTGCAAACCGTACGTGGCACTGTTTCACGTCGAACATCAGTAGCAAGAACTAGGTTTGAACGACTCAGTCATGTCAGTAGGGATGATGAGAGTGCGAGAGTGTTTGAGTGTGAACCGCTTTAAATCCGGCAAACTTTTTGTAAAAAAAAGAAAAAATTGGTACGCCGAAATAAACCAAATGAAAAGGGCAAATCAGCGACGCGCTGTTTGACCTCTTTGGTCCACTTGCATGGCGAGACAAACAACAAATTCAAGGGAAGTGCGAACGAAGAGCGACAGTCACATAGCTCCTCTAAGGGGTGGGCGCCGCGGGCTAAACTGGGTTCTGGAACGGGTCAAGAACGAGGGCTGCTGTTGGAAGAAATAGTGGGGCTAAGGATACGAATCTTTATGAGTGTGAGGAAGAAGGTAGGCAGGGGAAAACAACTCTTGCGCGGCCTTTTGCGGGACGGCAGGGTGTAAAACACATGCACATTAAATGAAAGTGTTGTGTGTGTGTGTTGTGTGTGTGTGTGTGGTGTGGTGTGTGGTGTGTGTGTGTTGAGAGAGAGAGATAGAGAGGGAGATCTTGAGCCGGGTGTTGCTGCAAAGTGGTAGGGTCATATGTCATGCAGGGTTGGTGTGGTGCAAGTATATCAGTGCCCATTGCACATATCTCTGTGTGGGCATTTGTGTGAGCAACTCGCGGACGTAACGCGCGTTACGCGCGTGCGTGCTCCAGCGCGAGCATGTGACCTTCAGTCAATTTAACACACGTGCACTGCACACTAAGATAAGTATATTAGTGAAGATACACTGCCGAACAAAGAAATGCTCCTAATTTTATTTTAATGGTTGTTTCAAGACAACCAAAAGCATGCGCATAACCTCTACGACAAAAAGCACACGAAAGGTGTGCGTGTCGATTGCGTTTCGGTCTGCGTTGGAGCTTAGGGGCGCAGCACCAGCAAGGGGGACCAAACTCCCTCCGTAGAGGAAGGGGAAACCACTCTTCTCCTCATCAGCTCGCTGGGAAAAAGGCACCAAGCCTCTCTTCCTCTTCCTCAGGAGTGTCCTGAGGGGGGGAAATTCCTCAAATGGACGTTTTGTACAGGCGTTGTTGAAAAAAAAATGAGTTGATGTGGGCGTTAAACCCATGGGTCTTTGCGCCACGTCGAACAGCTGCCAGCCGCGGGGAAAAAAAAACCACAACGAGTCATTTCACAGGAGAGTATGGACTACGATGGGTCGGCGGTACCTTTTATCACAGTGCAAGGGAGTTGAGAATCCTCACACTTCTCACCACCATGTTGATGACGCACGAATGGTGCATGGTGCACGTGGGTGGGAAAAAAATGGACATCATAAGAAAGGTATTTTCTTGGTAGAATCTATATTTAGCCTTGTACAGGTATGCTGTGTATCTAGATGGGTTTGAGAGGAAAAAGGGGTAAATTAGGAGACTAGTGTGTTGCATGACAACTTTGTCCTTGCTTTCATCTCTCTCCTTTAGCATTGGGCACCATGAGCTACTGCATTCGCCGAATTCTATGACCTGCCTGGTGTCTGATACTCGTAAACGTTCCCCTGAATTGAAAGGCCTTCTGATCCTTGACTTCACTTTGGTGACGTTGGAGCCACCGGCTAACGTACAACATTGACTATAAACAATTTTGCTAGATAAGGTTCCGACAGAAGGCCTGGCAAACAGGGTTTTTACTATTTACAGTCACCAAGACACCAGCTAATAGGGATTCCTTTCACGATTTTCGACAGTACTGTGCAGATGCTCGAAATTTGTCTGATATAAATCCCACCAATACCCCTTCTGAAGAAAGCCAGTTTTTCTGTGAGGTGGTCTGCAGGTCAAAAACCTATAACTCTTCATATTACCATTCAGTCTCTTAAGTTTGTCTTTGTCCAGAAACCCTGAACGTTTTGAGAGTTTGTGATATAAGCGCGTTGGGGCCGCTGATAGGAAAACTTCTTCTCCAACTGTAAAACTGGGCCTCTTATACGCTTCAAACTGAAAACAACGTCTGTTGGTGTCGTCTGACAGTTCTGCCAGATTCCCCTTACTTGGAACTCTGATTCCTATCCCCATAAGGTGTTTGACCTAGTCTCTCTGGGTGCATTCTGCAACACCTCTGTATAGGGTCAGGGAACCATCCCTCTCTAGATGTCAGATTAAAAATGTCTTTAAGATATTTCTTTGAACGTCTCTATCTATCAGGTGTGGGTTAAGACACCCACAAACCCACTTACACCGTGGAAGTTCCTCCTTGAGCAATTTAAGCCCATCCCAGTTTCTTATTCCCGACCCTGAAAACTTCGTATTCTCCCCATTGTGCGACACAATGCACGCCTAGATCTTAGAGTTGTCTGAAAGGAGATCAACATTTTCATCTATCTAAGATTCTACAGAGGGAAGAAAGAGGTTTAATGAATTTGTTTTAATGAGTTCGTTTGGATTTGTTAATCTTATTTGTGAGACATGACAGCATCTTACCTGTGGGGCCTAGAGAAGACAGCCCTGATGATTATGGCCCTTGGGTCATTGGGCATATAAGCAATATCATCTGATTTCTATGCAAGCATTTTAAAACCGTCACTGTCACTGTGCGTGGATAGGTAGAGACGTATTTGAGTCCGAAGAAAGGACTGTCCGCGACCTTAAAAAAAATTGTTCGAATCATCATGCACACCAGTTCACTCACTAAGGAACATCAGCAGATGTAAACGAACTCCTCTTCCCACGCCTGTTCTATTAGCGCAGGAGGGGGACGCCACCCGGACTGCGCCACAGCCCCAGGTCTTAACCTGTCACCCACCATGTCATGTCCTGGCGTCATCTAGTAATCTGACACACCCTTTATTGCCTGGCGGGTTCCCATGACTCGCCACCCGATTCATTGCCTCATGCGTCATCTGACACCCCACCTCATTGCCTGGTTTCATCTGACATCATCATGGGCGTTGCCTGTAGACTTCATCGCGAGTAAATCTGACACACCAGTCACTGCCTGGCCTTCATCTGGCACACCCCATTCATTGCCTGACTTCATCTGACACACATCTATTCACTGCCTGGCTTCATCTGACACACCAACGCATTGGCCTGGTTTCATCGGACACATCATTCGTTGCCTGGCTTCATCTGGAAAAATCTGACGCACCCTTCATTGCTGGCTTCATCTGAACACACCATTCATTGCCTGGCTGCATCTGACACACCGATTCATTGCCTGGCTTCATCTGACACACCATTCATTGCCTGGCTTCATCTGACCCCACCATTCATTGCCATGGGCTTATCCTACTGACACACCCTTCATTTGCCGGGCTTCATCTGCACTACACCATTCATATGCCTTGCCTCCATCTCGACACACCATTCATATGACCTAGACTTCATCTACACACCACTCATTGCCTGGGCTTGCATCTCGTAATCTGACACACCATTCATGCCTGACTTCATCTGACACACCATTCATTGCCCTGACTTCATCTGACACACCATTCATTGCCTGGCTTCATTGGGTGGTTTTTCACACACATATCACTGCCTGGCTGCATGATCGAATCACCGCACCACTCATTGCCTGGTTCGTCCTCTGACACAATCATTCGTTGCCTGGCTTCATCGGCCAATCTGACGCACCATGCATATGCGCTGGCTTCAGATCTGACACACCATTGCATTGCCTGGCTGCATCTGAACACAATTCCTTTGCCTGGCTTCATCTGACACCATTCTTATGCCCTGGGCTGCATCTGGACACACCATTCTTTGCCTGGCTTCATCTGACACACCGACTCGCATTGCCTGGCTTCATCTGACCACCATTCTTTGCCTGGCTGCATCTGACACACCCATTCACTGCCGGGGCATGCCTTCATCTAACAAGTCTGAAGAGTCACCATTCAAGCACACCAGTCCGAGGGCTGGTCTTGACAGTTTTTTTTTTTGTCTTCTTCACGTACATATCTTGAAAAAAAGCATTGTCGTTTGTACGGCGTTCAGCTCCCCTGAGCTTCCCCGATTGGTATCTTGCCTCACAAGATTGGAGGTTGCGAGGGGACATGTTCCAACCGGCCTGTGACGGCGATACATGTGTATCAATCAAGCCACAGCGATAAATGACAAACACTTATCGCGATTCAATTATAACTATGCGGTGTGCCTAAGACACAATTCTATGCCGTGATTCCAAACACACGATCTTGGTCATATCACTAACCTGTAACCCAGACTTGCTTGAATAAAGCATATCATAAATTAACGAATGTGTGTGCAGTCAACCACACAAAGTGAGCTCGCGCTACCATGCAGCTACAACACACGCGCGCGCGCGCACGCACGCACGCACGCACTACACGCCACCAAGAAAAAGATATATTAGTAATCAGAAGCGATCACTAAACTGATATGAACCTCAGACACGATTTCTAAAGTCGGTAAACTCGATGCAATCTTCTCTAGATTCTTGCAGCTTTCGCGGCATACGTGGCAAGTAAACTGTATGACAGTGGGGGGGTATCGTCAGTTGACGACAATCGCATACCTCATAACCGTTCTTCACGATCCATGTTCGAAGATTAGCTGAACTTCGGCCTGATGCTTCATGTGCTTTACAATCGTATAAATGCTAAACGTTCTTCGTCTCTTGTCATGCACAGGGGGTTTTTGACACATGCAAAAACCATCTACAGTACTATCAAATCAATCGACTCTTTATTGACTCTAAAGCATAGGGGGTTTAATTGTAAATCATTCCTGCGAGTCACTGTGCCATTTGTTTGTAACTCTACTCATTTTTGTTCCAGCTGCACAATAATTCTAAGGAAATGGAACCAAGACACACCCTCATCATCTCCATCTTGCTGTGCCAGTTTTGTTTATACAGGATATTAAACACACACATAGTTTTTGGCCGTAGGGTTGCCCGGTCATGTGGGCAAAAAGAGATGATGAAACGTGGTTTGATTAGATACTTGCCATAATGCCAACAGTAAACAGTAGATCCGATTTGTGTTTTCTCACAACTCATCTGAAACCCTAAACTCACGTTTGCTTCAAAGAATCTGGCAAGAAGAAGTATGGAAACATCAAAGACGGATAACAAAACTACTCCTTCCAGTACCACCACACGGTATCTTCATAGGTTTGAAGGACCACATTAGCGCATTCCACGGGATGTGTCACTCACCAATAGATGTGTTTTATTTTTTTTTTTTTTTTTTTTTTTTTTTTTTTTTTTTTTGATCGTGCAGGGGCTATCTTTACATGAGTCAGACATGTACACTTCACAGCAGACTCCCTGAAAATCTTTTTCACAGGTGTTTCACCTGACGTGATTTTGGATTTTAAAAGGGAGACAAACACGTTTCATGCGATATAAAGATCATGATGAAGAACGATTTTTAACGAATGATTCCGAGGGGGTTTTTAAAAGTCCGTTTAAATTGAGTTGTGGTGTATTGATTTACGTTTTTTTTTTGAGAGTGACATCAACATACATGATAGTTCCTGATATGGCCATTTTTCAGGCGGCTTGACTATCAGCAGCATAAAATCTAATCTAATCTAATCTCAATAATCACCGATTTGCAAGCTGTCACGGCCTGTTCGTGTAACATGGCTCAGCCAGGGAACTGACTGGGAAAGATTTGACACTGATCGTGTTACGGTGATTACGCTGCAGCTGTTTACTTGTCTGTGTTGGAGTTTAGCAACGCACAGAAATCAATTGACCGCATCAGCGTCATGTTGTTGCCTATGGCATATCCGAGAAGTTTTCGTGCAATATTTGCATGCTCGTAGCCTAATTTCAACACTGTCTCAGTTCCTTTGGTTTGTTTTGCAAACCAATGACTGCTACGTGAATTCAAACATTCTAAGGATAGTACGGTTTTTGAAACATGAAATCTACGGCTGTACATGTGGAGAGCGCAGATTTACTGCTTCGACGATTTAGTAACGTTTTCATCCAGGGAATGGCTGGACAGGCTGGGAGAGGTTTTCACTATTATCCTTTTGCCCACTTTGATTAACGCTAAATTACTTTCATTTGTTTAGAACGAGCCGGCTCTGAAGCTTGGCGTGAGCACATGCATGGGGACCGCACGTCCAGCCGCATGCACATAGCACGCCGTGCAGCTGGGGAAAGTGAAAAGTAGTAAGTCCATATGTTAACTTGCTGACACATTGTGAGTCAAAAGAGTCCTGTCATTGCCTACCTTGTGTTGCATTCATTTGAGAGGATCGAGTGCATGAAATTTGCAGAGTCTCCTCTCTCTCTCCTCTCTCTCTCTCTCATCTCTCTCTCCTTTTCCTCCTCTCTCTCAACCCCACACAACACACACACACACAACACACACACACACCACACACACACTCACACACACCGGAACGCACAAAACACGACAGACAAATACATTTGCTTGGCTTGCTTTGCATATCACACACCACACACACCCACCACACACACACACACACACACACACACACACGCACGCACGCACCACGCACGCACCGCACGCACGCACGCACGCACACAGATATATTAATATATATACAGAGAGAGAGAGAGAGAGAGAGAGAGTGAGGAGAGAGAGAGGAGAGAGAAGAGAGATACATACATACATACATACATAACATACATACATAATATACAACATTACATACATATGTACATCATTATATACCCACACGAGAGAAGAGAATAAATCAAAACACTCCTACTGATTAGTGACCAGCCTGCGAGCCTACCTACCAACAACACATTCAGTCAACAAAACCATTCCACACACGTAATATCCTTTGTCGAGAGTTACCGATGTTGTGTCTTACCGGCTCCCATAACCCCCCCACCCCCCCCCCCCCCCACCCCCCACCTGCCCCCCCCACCCAAAAAAAAAGTTGTGAACAAAACCATTGAAAGAAAGATAAAAGAAAGATAGCGTGCTATACCGTCTGAACAGTTTCAACGTCTCCAATTCTGACAGCAGCACGGCATCAGTACTATCAATGAAGTTGTAGACCCATCTTTTTTCTCCTGCCAGGGAGGGGAAGTTCTCAATGATGCAGGTGATTAAAGCCGTCTCCAGGTTTGAGATCGGTCTTTCTCTGATCCGAGTCCCTGCAGACCAGAGAGTAAGAGGGTGGAAGGAGAAAAGGAAACCCACTTAAGGGTGTTGATGTGCAATGGTCGTGATCTCTAAAGATAAGTATGTAGTGCTCGCGGCCCGCGGCCCTGGATAAGGTACCACTGGGCAGGTCTATTTTTTTTTTCGGGGGGGGGGGAGCGCACTTTAGTCCGCGGAAAGAGAATTGCCTATACCGAGGTCCCGCACCCTCTCTTCTCCCCCGCCATCCCAAATCTACCTACCCTACTTCCAAGCAATACGCGCTTGGTTTGTTAAAACAGGGAAGTGCTTCGCTAAGCATGGAGAGTGCTGTACACTAATTTATAGACTAGATTTGAAATATCAGTTAAAAACGGGGGCACCCGAATCAATTGTAGTTGGACTGTTTGTGTTACTTTTAGCCCTATTACTTCACTTGATGGTGTAGTTACAAACAATTTTCGGTTGCATTATTTAACACTTACGGTATTTATTTGACGTATGATGATGTTGGTTTGGTTATGCCAACTACAAAGCAACGAAACTCGGGACGCTACAAGCCCACATGTTAGACGTCGAGTGAAATCCAGCATGCGTTCTGAAAACCCAGATGGAAATGTAGATATCTTGTTTAATACGCTCGGTTCGTTGCTGGCCGCAACCGCCATGAACTTGGAATACAAGTTACAGAATAGGAGACAAAATTTGTTGCTTCGAAGACTAATAGTCCCAAAATTGATACTCCCAGTGCTGCAAGCGTTAGTTCTTCCTTGTGACAAGGAACTCTTACTTGCCAGGAAGCAAACGCAAAACGTTTCCGTCACAAAAAAGTTCTGCAAGATTCGGAATAAACAGGCTACGTTAGCACTGGGAGCAAGCTTTGCAGGTTCTCAATTGAATCTTGAGAGGAGGGTAGTGTCAAACGAAAATGGTATGGAGGGCTGTGAAAGAAGGGTTAAATTTCAGAAAGAGAGGGGTTAATACCACCATGGACACAGACAACAGAGACAGGACAATGGATAGGGGTCCTAATGATAACGGTGGGATGACTAAATATCAACGGTTTTCTTCCCTGCCAGCCGCCCAGGTTCTGCCCTGATGTGTAACCACTTTTTTTCTCTGGGTGGGTGGGTGGAGGGGAGGGGGGATCGTGAGGGTCTTCTGTCGTTGTTAGTCACACGTTTGCCATGATCATTTCATTCAATTCCGTGCAACCAGTTTTATTTTAATGGTATTGTTACAACACTGTCTCACTTCAAGTAGCTACTATGATCATATCGCCCCAACTACGTTTATCTTGTTCCACCTTTTGTGTGAAATCCGCCCCCCCTCCACGACCCCCCTCCCCCCACCCCACCCGCCCCCC
>JADBJO010019709.1:30000-32706 GCA_016801955.1 Conus betulinus | reverse complement strand
TTTTCACATCATTATGTTGGCAAAATATTGAAATCAGGCCTCTAATAATGTACAAAAAGTGTTCATTTACACCCCTCATCTTACACTTCTAAATCTATTAGTGCAACTTGTTTTTGAAAAAAACATGGTTTAATTTCAAATATGCAATATGTTCCTCAATTTTTGTATCTAAATTTTAATTTATTTATAAATACTTGTATTTGTGGCAGGGTGTTGTTTATTTTACAAATGTATATGTAATATTCGCAAATAGTATTATAAAATAAAAGACGGTGTCGCCCACAATTGCATTGTCATAGCCAAATAGTACTAGTGCTTCTGTCAAAAGGACATTTTCAGCATTCAAACATTTTTCTTTCATTAAGCCAATGAAAGCATTCCAAAATACTTGTACATGGTGACATTTCCAAAACATATGATCAATGCTATCTTTGGATGTGCTGCAAAAACTACAGTTATTACTTTCAACGATTCCAATCTCCTTTAAAACAACATTTGTGCATAAACACCTGTGTAATATTTTCAGTTGAAACCACTGCAGCCCTACATCACGTATCTTATGCGCGTGCAAAAAAACAGGATTTCCAATCATTTTGCATCAGCAATCATTTTTTGTCCCATTTATGTCACACAACATTTTGGCTTTTGATTATTCGCAATGATGATATCATAATACAACTTGGAGCCTTTTATTTATAGCGAAAAGATGTTTAAAAGCACAATGATGAGTTTATGTACTTATCGTTTTTTATAGTTATACCAGAGGTTTTCACATAGTCCATTATAGTCGATTTATAGCCAGCAAAAGTGACAAAATCAATATTTATATTATATTTTTCTTTAAAAAGTGCATGTGGCAAGAACTTTCCTTTGTCATCAAAAAAGTGGGCGAGACAGTTAATATCTTTGCTACTTAGTTTTTTTTCGATACAATGCACTTCTTTCCGATTTGAAATCGCTTTATTGTGGCATAATGGTTCGGCAAGAAGTTCAGTGGAGTTTTGGGGGGAACACTTGTAATAAAAGAATTTATACGCATCAAGAACTTCAGCCCAAAACTGATTATACTTAGTAAATTTGGAAACGAATTCTGGACCATATTTTTTTCATAAGCGACCACTTAGGGAAGTTAAAAACAACAGAATATTTCGCCATCTATGGGTTGACATCTCAGCTTTACGTATCGTATCCAGGACAGCTTCAGAGATAAAACAAAAGTTTTTAGTTCAGGAAGACCAATGCCGCCATCTTTGATACTTTTATGTGCAGTTTTTCGGCTAATCTTATCTGGCTTCTTATTCCAAACAAATTGGTAACAAGCCTGTTGACATGATTGAAAAATCAGGTCATTAGTGAACCACATTCCTAATACTCGGAATTTAGATACATTCATATATTCTCATTGATTCGCCTAATTTGTCTTGGCGTTCTTTGTAATGCACATACACAGAGGCGTGCACATACGCATACAAACACGCGCGCGCGCATTCACGTACATACGTAGGTGTGTGGGAGGGGGGGGGTGTTGTGAACATAGGAAAGTACAAAATCATACAGTTATATTACAAAACAAAATGTGAATGAATGTGGACATAAAGAACAGGTGAAAAATGTCCTCTATCTTAACGGACTTCATGCAAAAATATAAGAACATTACCGAAAGGAGATAACCACAGAGGTAGGCCCAATTCAAACAGATGGGGAAGTCTATAACATCTGGGACTAACAACCTTTTCCCTGATGTTAATATGAACTGGACGACAAAGAACTACATTTTGATTCACGGTTATTCTACGTACAGAGGACAAAACACAACATAATCTTTAAACATATCTGATATTAAAAAAAACAGGTACTTAATTTGGACATTCCTAATCTTAGTCTTGTTGTTACACGTTTTCAGTGCCTATACATCTATGTGTAAGATTAGATAAGAAAGGGTAGATAGATACAGATAGAAAAACGATCGGTTTGACTGTAAACAGGATCATCTGGGGTCCGCCTGAGTGCCACCTAATCATGTCGTTAAAACGCAAATATATATGAAACTGATACACAGCATACACATCTCAAACAGGTCGGAGTCTGACTACACTATCAGCTGAATAAGACACACACACAGAGACAGAGAAAGTGAGACAGACAGAGACAGAGATTGACTGTCTGACAGAGGCAAGGAGACACAGAGAGACAGAGAGCGACAGACAGGGGAGAGACAGAGGAGCTGGGCGGTGGGAATGTAGGGAGGAGAGGGGAAGGAAAGAGGGATGGAGGCAGATGGGCAGAGGGGGACAGAGGGGGAAGGAGGACGGAGGGGGGGGGGGGGGGTAGTGGAGAGAGAGAGAGAGAGAATGTGAGAGAATGTGTGTGTGTGTGTGTGTGTGTGTGTGTGTGTGTGTGTGTGTGTGCGTGTTTACAATGAGAATATGTGTTTGTATGCATATATGTGTTTATAAGCGCGTGCGTGCGCGCGTGTGTGCGCGTGTGTGCATGCGCGCATGCGTGCGTGTATGTGTTCATGAGTGTGTGTGTGTATGTGTGTGTGAGACAGAGAGAGAGAGAGAGTGAGTGAGTGTGTCTGTGTGTATGTGCGTGCGTGCCTGCGTGCTTGTGTGAGTCCGTACACGCGCGTGAGCGTAGTCAGCGTGACCTATTTCATCTCACGGGTCACCCACCACCCAGATTGCTTTGCTTGTGTGTATGTGC
>JADBJO010019709.1:10000-27500 GCA_016801955.1 Conus betulinus | reverse complement strand
TCATCGTCTCTCCTGCGTTTTGTCGCCGGCTGTGAAAAATAGCGGAGACACCCTTCAAGGGGCTCTCTCCCTACGTCATGTCGCCACCTGCGCACAACTTGTGGTATTGCACCATTCTGTGCTGTAGCAGACCCAGTCCTTCTGCACCACCAGCACAGGACGTCGTTGTAACACAGCTCGTGTCATCCAGGAACAGAGAGGGGGGGGGGGGGGGGGAGAAAGACAGAGACAGACAGACAGAGAGGGAGAGAGGAAGATATATATATATTATATATATATAATATATATATATATATATATATATATATATATATATATATATATATAAAGAGATGGAGAGAGTCAGAGACGCAGAGAGAGAGACAGAGACAGAGAGAGAGACAGAGACAGAGAGATATGACAATATAGAGGAGAGCGTGCGAGAGAGGAGGGCGTGAGGGGAAGAGGAGGGTGTGTGTATGTAGACCGACAGACTGGCAGTCAGACAGACAGACAGACAGCGACAAAGACTGAATATGTAGTCTGTGTTGATTGTTTCGTTGTTTGGGTCGAAAAGCGCATGCCATGTGACAGTGATGACAGGACATGGAGGAGAAAAAGGAAAGCAGAGAAGAGGTGCGAGGAGAGGAGAGAGAGAGAGGAAGAGAAAAGGCGAGAAGTGAGAAAAGAAGACGAGGGAGACGGTAAAGAAGAGACAGACATGCAAAAGAAGGGAACAGGAGGAGGGTAAGAGAGGGAGGGAGGTGGAGAAAGAAGAGCAGGAAGAGGAGAAAGAAAAGGATGAGGGGACAAAAAAGAATGGAAGGAGGGAGAGAGAAGGAGGAGGGGAGGAGGAGGGGGAAAGAAGGAAGAGAAAGAGGACGATAATGAAGAAAGTGGGCGAGGGGGGGAGAGGGACGAGAAAGAGAATGAGGGAGAAGAAGAGGAGAATAGGAATCGGATTATTCTATACCCAAAAGACATCAACCAAATAGCATTACCATTAAGGACATTATCCTCTCACCCCTCCCCATCCCCCCCCCCCCCCTCATCCCCATACCCCCACACACAATAATTCACTGAACACAAATATAATCGGATCCCCGAATCAGACCTTAACAAAAAAATTCAAAACAAAAACATCACTGGGGCAGAGAGATACGGAGAGAGAGAGAGAGAGAGAGAGAGAGAGAGAGAGAGAGAGGGGGGGACAAACAGAAAACAGAAATAGAGCGAGAGAGAGGGAGAGAGAGAAGGAGGAGGCAGAGAGAGGAGACAGACAGACAGACAAACAGACAGAGTGAGAGACAGAGGGAGATTCAAAACTCAAGGGGAAATATGGCAGACGAGAAAGAAGAGAACAAAACAGAAGCAAAAAAAGTAGAACAGACTTCTTTACCTGCGGGAGAAACAATACTCGCGAGCCTACCCCCTGTCCACAACCCCCCTCCTACCACCACCACCCTCCCCTCCCCCTTTCGTCTCCTCCCAAAGTCCCACCAGTAAGACAGTCTCGCAGAAATCTGCGCATATCGTGAGAAGCGGGAAATAGGGCAGAGATCACAAGGAGGGGACGAAGGGTAAGTAGGAGGGAGTGCAGTGGGGATGGATGGATGGATGGGGGGGGAGGGCCGCGCGACAGGGTTGTCTGCGAGGCAAGGTTGGGGGCGGGGGGAGGAGGAGGAGGGGGCTTGCCTAGTCCTCGTTCTTTGTGCGTGTCCCCAATACCAAGCTCCCCTCACCACTGGAGAGAGAGAGAGAGACAGACAGACAGACAGAGAGAGAGAGAGAGGAGAGACAGCAGACAGACAGACAGGCAGACAGACAGACAAATAGACAGAGAGACAGACAGAGAGATAGACAAGAGAGAGGGATCGCGAGAGTGAGAGAAGAGAAAACAGGTCAATCTAAACAAATTTGATATCATAATCAAGACAGCAGATGCACAACCAAGCCAAAAGAACAAACAAACAAAAAAAAGGCAAAACTAAAAGCCTTCAGGATGAAGGCTTCAAGCAGAGAACGGTGGTGGTCGTCGGCCGTCGTCTTGCCCAATAACTGTCAGAATTGTCCAGCTCCGGTTCCGTTTCCCCTTCGGCTTCGAACTGTGCTTGTTCTCGTTGCGAGATGACAGCAGTTCAGCCTGGTATGACCTGCCCGACTTTCCCTTATCCTTCTTTCTGTCGCCTCTCCTGCCTCCTCTCTCTTCCTCCTCCTTACCCCTCCCTTCCCCTGGCCAATCGTCTTCTTCTCCTGCCTTCCCTCTCAAATATCGTTTCTTGAAATATCTGCAGTTTTGTTTTTGCCTTCTCTATCTGTCTGTCTGTCTGTCTGTCTGTCTCTGTCTCTCTCTCTCTCTCTCTCCTCTCTCTCTCTCTCTCTCTCTCTCTCTCTCTCTCTCGTGTGTGTGTGTGTGTGTGTGTGTGTGTGTGTGTGTGTGTGGTGTGTGTGGTGTGTGTGTTGGTGTGTGCGTGCGTGCGTGCGCTTGTGTGTGGGTGCGCGCGCGCACGTCTGCGTGCATGCGTGTGTTGCGTAAGTGCATGAGTGAGCACAAGATCTTTTCACGTATACACGTAGGCAGAAAGGCAGAGAGACAGACAGACCTGTAGACACAGAAAGAGTTTTCAATGTCTCTGAGAGACAGAGAGAGGAGGAGGTGGTGGAGTAGAGGGAGGAGAAGGAAGAGAAGAAGAGAAGGTTATGAGAGAGGGAGGGGTAAGATGGAGAGGAAGGAGATAGAGAAAAAAGAAAGAGAGAGAGAGGGGGAGGGAGAGAGAGAGAGAGAGGAGAGAGAGAGAGAGAGAGAGAGAGAGAGAGAGAGAGAGAGAGGAGTGAGAGAGGGAAGGGAAAAACGTCAATCCAGACTTGATATTATAATTGAGACTATGGGGGCATAAACGAAAAGACAAAAAAAAAAAAAAAAAAAAAAAAAAAGAAAAAAAAAAGAAAGAAAGAAAAAGAACCAGGATGGGGCTTGCCACAGAATGACGGGTCGTCGTCTTTCCCTAAAATCTTGTCAGAATTTTCCAGCTCCGGTTCCGTTTCCCCTTCGGCTCCGATCTGCGCTTGTTCTCGTTGTCAGATGACAGCAGTTCAACTTGGTGTGACCTGCCCGACTTTCTCTTCTCCTTCTTTATTCTCTCCTATCAACACACCCCCCCCCCCCACCCCCCCCCCCCGCCCCTTCCACATTTTTCTCCTCCCACCTTCCCTTTCAAATATCAGTTTTCCTTAAATATCTGCAATTTTGTTTTTGCTTCCCTCCACCCCCCACCCTCTCTCTCTCTCTCTCTCTCCGTCTCTCTCTCTCTCTGTCTCTGTGTGCGTGCGTGTGTGTGTGTGTGTGTGTGTGTGTGTGTGTGTGTGTGTGTGTTGTGTGTGTGTGTGTGCGCGTGCGCGCGCGCGCGCCCTGCCTTTAGTTCGTGTTTGTGTGTGTTGTGTGTGTGTGTGTGTGTGTGTGTGTGTGTGTGTGTGTGTGTGTTGTGTGTGCACGTGCGCACAAGACGGTTCGACCTACGCACGTAGGCAAAAAGACAGAGAGACAGGCAGATGTACAGACACAGAAAGATTCCCAGTGTCTCCACCATCACCCTGGAAAGGGTGGGGAAGGGCATGGAGGTTGAAGTGGTGGAGAAGGGCGTGGATTCCCCTGAGACTGGACTCCGCAGGGCCCCCACACATTCGGCCCCCAATAAAGACCCACAATGGGCAATGTTCAGACCTGTCCTGAAAGCTCCTGCATCAAGGAGGGTCGCCTGCAGCCCTCATCCCCTCCCTTCACCCTTCCCCTCCCCCCCCCCCCCCTCTCTCTCTCTCTCTCTCTCTCCTCTCTCTCTCTCTCTTCACACACCGTGCACCTCTTCACCACACTGCTCCTTTTCCGCTTCCCCTAAAATGTCGTTCTAACAAAAAAAAAAAAAAAAAAAGAAAAAAAAAAGAAAAAACGAACAACCCCCATGTCTTCAGGCGTGTAGTTTAAGTAGCCAGGAAATCTTAAAAAAAAAAAAAAAAAGAAAGAAGAAAAGAAAGAAAGAAAGACAAGAACCGTTGTGAGGATGGGGAGGGAGGAGAATGAAAAGGGAGGAGAAAAGAAAGGCGGGAAGGGGGGGGGGGAGAAGAGAAAGGAGGGAGGGAGAGGGGAGATAAAAGACTTAGGAATAGAGAAAAAGAGCGATGGTCGTCTGCAACATTTCTTTTACCACCTTTCACGCCATGTAGGTGCCTGGTTTGGAATTAGGAACTCTCCTGCCCCAACACTTTTTTCCTCCCCTCCCTACTCCTCACCCTCCCCTCCCTCATACACATGCAATCTACCCATCCCCTCACGCGCACGCGCACGCACGCACACCACACGCACACACACACACACACACACACAACACACACCAAGTTCGGCCCCCCCCCCTCTCTCTCGCTCTCTCCCCTCACCCAACTCTCTCTCTCTCCCCTCTGCAATGTTGCTATGAGAAATGGGGGAGACGGGCGCGGAGAAATGGGGGACGCGCGCGCGCGCGCACACATGCACACACACATACACATACACACACGCGTTGCGAGCGCGCGCGCAGAGAGAAAGACAAGACAGAGAGAGAAAGGGTAATGAGGGAGAGAGGGAAGAGACAGACAGACGGGGGGGAGGAGGAAGTGGAGAAGGAAGAGGGGAGGGGACAGAAGGAGGGGAGACAGGAAGGAGGGGAGGAATGGAAAGAGAGAGAGTAAGTAAATTAGAGAGAGAGAGTGTGTGTGACAAACAACAGATAAAGGGTGTGAGAGAGACAAACAGAGACACAGTGAGAGACGGAAAGAGAGAAAAACGGGGAGAGAGAGAGAGAGATAGAGAGAGAGAGAGAGAGAGAGAGAGAGAGAGAGAGAGAGAGAGAGAGAGAGAGAGAGGACGAGAGAGGATGAGAGAGAGGGGGGGGGACGCAAGAGACAGAGACCGACAGCCAGACAGGATAGAGAGAGATAGAGAGAGAGAGAGAGAGAGAGAGAGAGAGAGAGAGAGAATTAATGTGAGAAAGAGAGAGAGAGAGAGGGGGGACGCAAAGACAGACCGACAAAGAAGCCAGACAAGGGTGGTGGGGGGGGGGGAGAGGTGGCGGTAAGAGAAAAAAAAAGAGAACAGACAGAAAGACAGACAGGGGGAAGGGAACAGAGACAGAGAAAGAGAAAAGCAAGAAGTAGAAGAAAGGAAGAAAGAAAGAACAAACGAACGAACGTACGATCAAACGAATGAACGAACAACACGAAACGGACGAACGAACGAACGAACGAACGAAAGAAAGAAAGAAAGAAGAAAATGGAGGATGGGGAGGCGAGGGAGCTCCACCAGCTGGGGATCACAGCAAGTCGAAGGGCCTAGATGCAGAGTCCGGTCCAGGACTGAAATCTATTTGCTCACTGTCCGGCCCCGTCAGCCCAGACAGGCCACCACCTCAAAATAGCAGCCAGGACAAATGAGCCCTCCCCGGGATGGATGGATGGGAAAAGGATCCGTCTCTAATGACCCGCGTTACGCTTGTCGGTTCTCGATCCCTCCCCGTTATTGAAGAGCGTAGCTCTCGCGTCACCGACCCATCCATCTTTGAAGCCGAGTCGACCGCCAGCGCCGTCTTTTCCGGGTTGTTTCTTTTCCAGCCAGATGCAAAGCAGCTTGGGACATTATCGTCAACAGGGTTGAGCGGATACCGGATCCGCCCTAAAATCCGGATTCGCACTGTGGATCCACACTAAAATTCTACGGGTTCGTCCCTGCGTCACATTCCATTTTTTTTACCAAAGTTTTGTTAAGAGTGGTTCCAACACACACACACACACACACACACACACACACACACACACACACACACACACACACACACACCTACGCGTGCGCGCGCGCGCGTTTACTAACTATATAGACAACAAGACCAACCAACTAGACGGAAAAGATTTTCTCTTTGGAGTTAATGTGATAATGATTTTTTTTTTCAGTATCGACATTAAAAGGTACATGAATATATTCCTTTCAAAGGACCGATGTTCTATTACGACACTTGATTTTTTTTCTTTTAATGTCCTATGCATCGTGTCCAAATACCTTTCGATTTAACAGGTATTTGGTTTACTTTCAAGTCCACGTTTCTACGAACACACAACAGCTGAAGTGCCCACTGTTCTCGGCACCTTCCCCCTTACCCCCCTGAATGGATAAATCAATAATGAAGCAGACATCGTACTACTGCCAGTAGACAGAAGTATGGCGATCTTGTCGCGTCAGAACGCGTTGTTTTCTATAACACAGTGGACCACGGAGGTCATTAGGTCAGGCCTGGTGCGGTCTCGGACCGATCTGAGCTGAGAAAAAAAAAAAAAACTGATGGGAACACTGTTGACGTGGGACATGACCGGAGACCTTCATTTCGCCCCCACAACCAGTAGAGGGAGCAAGAGACGATGACGTTCAATAAAGAGTAGGTAGGTGTGTGTGTGTGTGTGTGTGTGTGCGTGCGTGCGTGCGTGCGCGCGCGCGCGCGCGCGCGCGCTTTGTTTGCTTGCATGCGCTTGGGTGCATGCGTGCGTGAATGCACGCGCGCGTGCATGCGAGTGTGTGTGTGTGTGTGTGTGTGTGTGTGTGTGTGTGTGTGTGGTGGTGGTGGTGGTGTCGTAGTAGTAGTAGTAGTAGTAGTGCAGCTGTAGTAGTAGCAGCAACAGCAGCAGCAGCAGTAGTAGCAGCAGCAGCAGTAGTAGAAAAAGAGACAAGAAACACTATGTATGCAAATTTTGCCAGCGTTGAAATTGTTTCATAACAAAAGGATAACAATCTCCAGTCGCAAAACCGATGGAACAAAGGACAGCGTTTCGACTGCTAACGTCGTCTGCAGACAAGACGACCAAACGTGAGAAACAAAGAAAATAAAAACGACCACAACAAGGAACTTAACCTTGACAAGAAGGTCTGTTCAGCTGCTGAGCGGGAAATGGAATGAGAGTTATCTTCTCTTGGTAGACCGAAAAAGGAGGGGAGAATACAGGAGTTCGAGAACAAACAAGAGCATTAACAGGCAAATTAAATCTGAAGGGAAGAAGAGATACAAGAGGAGGGCACGTTACTAACAGCACGCACGCGTAAAGCTGTTAATCACGAAATAAGTGAAGAGGGTCGTTTCAAAATAATGTGATTTCAGGTGATGATTCAAACAAAAGAGCAACTTAAAAGCAAAGTTACCGGACGCGAGCAAACAAAGATTAAACAAACGAATAAACAGGCATATGAGAATAAACAGGCCGTCGCAAAAACAAACAGAAAGAAAAACACCATCACCAACAACTACAAGAAGAAGAAGAAGAGGAGGAGGAGGAAGGAGAATGGTGATGATAATAATGATAACAATCTTTTAATGTGTTAGTATGTAAGAACGACCTGTCTTCCTAGCGTATGATGAAACAACTGAAATGAACGGGTAGGCTGAACGAAACAAGGAAGAAACAAAACGCAACAGCAACAGAAGAACAAAACAACAACAACAACAACAACAACAACAACAACAAACCCCCTAAGACATTCTAGGTATTTCTCTCCTCCAATCTTATCTGCATTTGGCCACATCAAAACAGTGTTGCGTCGATCCAGTTATCATAATCATGGCTCTGCCTCGGAGCTAAGGAAGGAGGGGCGGTGGGGGGTGGGGGTGCGGGGTCGTGGGGATGGAGGCAGGCGGGGGGGATGTGAAGAGGGAGGAGACGGAGAGAGGGAATGGAGACTCATAAATAATGCGAAGACAGAAGTATGGGACCATACTCGCATCTAAAGGCGATAAAAGCTCTTTTCCTCGGGCAAAAAAAAAAAAAAAAAGCTATGACCCTAGATGAAAATAGCCAAAAGAGGGGAAACAGAAATGATGGGGATCACAACTGTTTTCACGATGACAATAACCATATTCCCTGTTTTCCCTTCAGAATCACAACTGTTTGGCCCTATTTTCTTTGGGATAATTACTGTCATCACCGTTTTCTTTGAGGGACTCAGGCATTATCACGAGGAAAACATCTTTAACGGTGAAAGCAGCTACAATCGCTACGTGTGACAAGCGCCAACAGGGTCGACAACATACTACTAGGGAAGGTAGTTAAGATCCCGTGGGTCATGTTTGTTTTCACATTTTCGATGTTTCCCTTAAGAACACAACTGTTTTTCTCCGCCGCAAAAAAAAAAAAAAAAAAAGGAAAAACAGTTGCGACCCTAAAAGATAACCCGATGACAACTGTTTTTACTTAGGAAAATAGAGAAAACACTTGTGATCCATAGGAAAAACGTGAAAAACACCACTATCCTGAAGAAAACACTTGTGACCCTCGTGAATAAAAGCTTAACCACATTTTCCTGAAGGATGATTGCCATTTTCCTGGCAAAACAACTATCATCGGTTTATGAAGCTCGCATTCGTCAGATGACAAAGAATTAGGGGGCTGGAGGGGAGAGAGATAGGGGTGAACGGTGCGATAAAGGAAACAGGAATGAGGGAGGTGATGAATCCGTCCTCTAAATGCCTCACGTGCCTTTCGATGTCCTCATCAACAAAATCACACATACATAACCCTCTTCCCAAACCACCACTTCTCTAAAAGTATATCAAAATGTATTTTTCCTCAAAGTGCAAACGAACAAACAAACCGGTTCCGTCGGCTCCTCAATCATTGTTAAAGTACATTACACGCTGAGGGAGTTCTACGGCGGCAGGAAAGAAAAACACACACTGGAAGAGACGGAATCAATACCCAACGAACTTTTGACCAAAAAGAAGAACAAAGAAAACATCCTCAGACCTCCACCCAGCCCTGTGAATAAGGGGAACAAGAAAACAATGTCAGAACTCTATCTATCCAGACACCGTAATCCAAACAACAACAACAACAACACACACAAAGAAAGAAAGAAAACGTAGTCACACAGCCCTCGTGAATAAGACAAGAACAAGAATACACCGTCAAAACTCCATTCAGGTTCCATACATATGACAAGAAGAACAAGAAAGCGTCGTCAAAAGCCTACCTTGACCCAGTAAACAAGGCAAGACGAGAAAACGCTATGAACACGTAACCAGACCCCGTGAATATGACGAGAACAAAAATCGCAAAAACTCTTCCAAGACACTGTGAATATGACAAGAAAACAAAAAGGAAAAAAAGAACAACACACAACAAAAAACAACAATAACAACAACAAAAATCATCGTGAGGACTGTAAGCAGCTCCCGTAAAAGAACAGATGACGTTTCAGTGACGCGACGAAGTGGAAGAACGAAAAAAAAAAATGGAGGTGATGGTGATGACTGTGATGTAAAAGCTCCCGTACTGATGGGTGACAATAGCAAGAAGAAGACGGCGAAAGGAAGAAGAAGAAGAAGAAGAAGAAAACGGGTGACCTCGGTGGAGACGAAAGTTGACAAACATGTTGAGATGTGAACTAAGGGGTTGCTGTGTGATAATTAAGCAGGTAATTGTTTACAAAGAAGTCGCTACCGACGACGACGACGAGACGACGAAAAGACAAGACGACGACGACGACGACATCAGACGAGACGAGACGACGACGACGATCATACGACGATCATCATCATCATCATCATCATCATCATCATCATCATGACGGTTGCGACTTCTTTGTAAACAATTACCCGCTAAATCATCACACAGCAACCCCTTAAAATTCACATCTCAACACGAGGTCACCCGTTTTGTCTTCAGAGTTAAACCATTCTTGCGGTGCAAAACAACATCTGTCGCCCATAGCTAGCCACGCTTCTCAACTTGACCCCTTTCTTGACTGTTCTCAGGCAGTTTACGGTTTTCTAAACGTTACAGCCCAGCCGACCGACCGCACAGGGCTTTTTCAGGGCTGACACACGCATACAAACCTTTCCGAGACACTGTAGAAAGAATGACTTTCATCTCCAAAGCACATGATCTTGCAGGTCATCGATGCCCCCGCTGAACTTCTTGTATGGCAGACATCTGGCAAAAGTGGGTGAGCTTGTTAATCTCGGTCACAACAAAAGTTGACTTTGATGATGGCTCTTACAAATGAAATGTGGTTGCTATGCGGTGACTGAACCGGTTTAAAAAAAAAAAGTTATGAGTAGCAAGGACGACAAGAGTGGGTGTGGCAGACGATATTCTAGCCTGTAGGTTCAGCTTCATCATCAACATCGGCATTATGAGCGTCCTTCAACACGCTAGTCAGTATACAGATACATATAACTCACCAACTTTTTTTCCGTGTTGGAAAGCATCAGCTTGTCGCGAGACATCACACATACATTTCTTAACGCTCAAAAAACGCTCAAAACTCTCTACGGTTCACAATACAAGGAAGAGAATGAGGCGACTAATGTTCTGTTTTAATCTACCACCTCTGGATTAAAACAACGATTTTTTTTTTAATGGTATTTCCGAAGAGGCCACACTGGCCACACTGGCCTATTTGCTACACTCGCTCCCTTCAAACCTGTCTTTTCGTCTGCCGTCTTCACGTCAAAGACTGAGGTAAATTTAATTAGAAAACATCCTTAATGTTGTAAACATGCTTAATAAACATACGCGACTTGGCATATGGGCATTCTTTGCCTAGATGTATTTGCGTTGGAAACTCAGTAAACCTGGCTTATTCACTGATCTGAACTAAATTTCAACCCCCCCCCCCCCCCCCCCCCCCCCCATCCACTTTTCATCCGCATATGAGCACAATCAATTTTTGTTTCTTCTCTTTACTTTCAATTTCTTCTCTTTATACTTTCAGAATAATAGGATAAACCTAGATCTAACGTTTCTATAGTTCTGTTACATTTTACTTATTACCGATGGTCTTCTGAGAATATTTCGCACTTGTAGCGATCTTACCTTGTAGAGTCTCAGGGGTCACCACAAATTTCTGTCCTTCGCCGGGCCCACTCAAGAGGAGCGAAACTTCCGAAGCACGTGTCCAGGCAGGCTTCAGCAATGATTTCCTTTAAGACAGGAGATTTCATACACCCATACAGCTGTTCCCCTTTAGGGGACATTGCAAAAGGCTAAAATAAGCATCCGTCTCCGTGGGGAATTAAATGTTCCTAGTATGCTGTCCACATCTGTATCTGTGCATCTCTCTCTCTCTCTCTCTCTCTCTCTCTCTCTCTCTCTCTCTCTCTCTCTCTCTCTCATATTTCACTTTTATATCAATAAGGTTTTTTTTCTTACCTAATTTCCCGTCACCTTTGAATGATTACCCACATCTTACAGTCCCGCCCCCTCCTTTGAAGCCTTGAGACGCCAGATGTGGCCCAGTACGGTTGAGGTTCAGGAGAAGCGGCGGACTGCCGACTATGCCTTATTAACCGGATTGAGGATTTAACAAGGCCGGGGAACAAGAAAGAAAGAAAGAATAATTACTGCCTACAGTTGTATTTCACGACTGTGAAGCTGTTTTCGTCTCCTTACAAGTTGCTCAGTACATACGTTTGACGGAAAGGATCCGTCTTTTCAACGAGAGTTGTCTGGCAGTGCTATGAATGGAGGGCCCTTCAACTACCACGACAGCCCACCTACAAGCCTCACCCCCATCCCTACTCCAGATCGTCCTTACCCGCACAGCTGTGTGCGGCTGGTGCTCAATGCCTGTGCTTCTTGCTTATTTGTCCAGTTACAGAGAAGCCCAGCATCAATGCAATTCTATTCCCTCACTGCTTTCTGTGTGACGCACATGTAAATAACTCGGCTTCTTACCTTACAAACACTCCCACTACCCAAGCAGACCACACACTTGATTAGGACACAGTTCACGCTGTTTTTATAGGGAAAAATCAGTATTGTTCGGTAGGCAGAAACCAAGATGGCTCTAACGGACACTAACGAGTCCCGCTAAGCGACAAAACGATGGCACTGACAGGGTCAGATCCGAAAGAGATGAGATCATTTTGGATGATTTTTATTCAACTTCAGCTTTTGGTTTCTTCTTTTTTTTTTCTGTTTCACTTGTTCTCTTCTGGGGAATAATGGGATGAAAACCACGAACACGGCCAAAAATGGCACACAGAAGGAACACTATAACCTAATGAAACAAGACAGAAACTTCGCACGTTCTGCTGATGAATATTCACAAACGTTGAGGTTTTCATACGTCCAGTCTTTCAAATCTTCGTTTCACCACTCACCCCACACTTATATTTGTTTTCTTCTTCCTTGTCTTCTTCTTCTTCTTCTTCTTCTTCTACTACTACTACTACTACTACTACTACTACTACTACTAATACTACTACTACTACTACTACTACTACTTCCTCTTCTTCTTCTCCTTCTCTTAGTGGTAGAAGTAGCAGTAGCAGCGGCAACAGCAGCAGTAGCAGCAGCTGCAGTAGCAACGGCGGCGGCAGCAGGAGCAGCAGCAGCAGCAGCAGCAGTAGTAGTAGCAGCAGCAGCAGTATTTACTCCTCCCACTCCCTGCATCTCTCCCACCCTGCACCTTTTCTCCTTTTAATTCAACACCGAAGTTTGACATCATATAATCGAAGTGCCGACCAGAGCAGTCTGAAAGACAGTGTGTGTGTGGTGGAACAGCCAGGAAGACCTGGTTGGGGAGGGGGAGAGAGTGAGAGAGAGAGAGAGAGAGAGGGAGAGAGAGAGAGAGAGAGAGAGAGTGAGAGAGGGAGGGGGGCAGGGAAGTCCTGGGACAGTAATCTCTGAATTATTTGTTAATATGCAGCATGCAAAGCAAAACGAGCGACTGTCCTAACTCGAAACTGCGAATAGCAAACCACAAGACACTTTAGCCTACTCTCCCTCCCTCCCTCCCTCTCTCTCTCTCTCTCTCTCCTCCCTCTCTCTGACGTCCATCAGCTGTGTTCCTGATTGATGTCGATGCAATCGATCGTTCCACAAGCCCGGGATGCCAAGGGGCACATCACTCCTGGTGTCCCCGCCCCTCCCCCTCGGCAGCCAGCCATTTCCTCCCCACACACAGACTGGCCTCCTACCCCCTGACAGTCCATAGGTCTCTGTTCTGTCTCCGTTAAGACAACGTTAGCCCAGTTCCTCCTTTCTTTTCTTTCTTTCTTTCTTTCTTTCTTTCTTTCTTTCTTTCTTTCTGTCTGTGTCTGTCTGTCTGTCTGTTGTCTTCCTTTCCTTTCTGCCTATCTGTCCGTCCATCCGTTTTTCTGTCCACCATTGCTTGCTTGCTTCTTTCCTGTGTCTGTGTCTGTCTGTCTGTATCTGTGTCTGTGTCTCTCTGTGTCTGTGTGTCTGTCTGTCTGTGCCTGTGTCTGTCTGTGTGTCTGTGTTCGTCTGTCCTTCCCGACAAAGACTGTCTCCTTACCTCCTCTGCTCTGTTTACCCTCGTTCTTTCAGCAACAGGAATGAGTTCTTTCCTCTGTCGTGTGACTGTGTGAGTCTGCGTCTGTCTGTCTGTCTGTCTGTCTGTCTAGCTTTCAAACAAAGATTGTCTCTATTCTCTGTGCTCTCTTTCCCTCTCTCCTTTCAGCGTTAGAAACGAGTTTTTTTCCTCCTCTTTGTGCTGTCTGTCTGTCTGTCTGTCTGTCTGTCTCCTGTGTCTGTCTGTCTACCCTTCCCAACAAAGACTGTCCCTCAATTCTCTTACTCTGTTCATCTCTCTCCTTTAAGCGTTAGAAACGAGTTCTCCCCCCCCCCCCCCCCTCTCTCTCTCTCTCTCTCTCTCTCTCGTGTGGTGTGTGTGTGTGTGTGTGTGTGTGTGTGTGTGTGTGTGTGTGTGTGTGTGTGTGTGTGTGTGTGTTGGAGTGTGTGTTGGGGTGGGGTGGGGGGTGCGTGGGGTTTCCCAGTTAAGACAGTCCCTCCTCACTCTCTGCTCCTGTTCCAACTCTTGTTTGTATTCAAAATCATTGGTTGACGTTTTCAACATAACCAAAAAAAGAAACACACACACACACACACACACACACACACACACACACACACACACACACACACACAATACACACACAATACTGTGTTTTTTTTCTTGATCATCACGGAGGGATCTGAAAGAGTTTCTCATCCCGTCTGCGAGTTCCAGTCCTCTGTCCAGCTCTTTGAAATCGATCGAACTTTGGGTTTCAGATCGGCAAGAGGGGTTGAGAATCTGCACAGCTGTTCATTTTATGGCCTTTCTGGCATGCTAATTAGTCACTACTTGCCTAAAAACGCCGCCATAACTGGGAACCCAAGCAGACATATGTTGTAATCATCGGATTTCAGGAAGGTGCACAATCGGGAAAAAAAAAAAAAAAATCAGTAGTTGAGGGAGCTTGACGTTATGATCAGCAACGGCTCCTAAGCAGAAAGGGAGTCAGCGAAAATGAGGAAATCTTTATGTTTCGATTTAGAGACCATGTTGATTGCCAGGACAAACGCGTGAGAGTTCAGCAGTTTACGCGGAGCTGTCGGAGGAAATGTTGTTTGAACACTTCACACACACACACACACACACACACACACACACACACACACACACACACACACACACGCCCACACTCACACACGCACGCACGCACGCACGCACGCACGAGCACATGGTCACACATTCGTGCAGACAAAACACCATCATCATGATTCTCAGCATCGTTATCGTTATCGTTATCAGTATAACCTGCCCGACCACACAAGGCTGTCACCGCTCAGAGGAAAGAAGCCGTGTCTTGCAATAAGCAACAATAAACACTATGTACCTAACTATTAGGTGAAATTCATAGCATGGTCACTTAATCCACTAAAACCCTTCATGCTGATAAAAAGTAGGCTGTGATGAAGACGTTAATCATTTGTTTGTTTGTTTGCTTGTTTGTTTACTTGCTTGTTTCTTTGTTTGCTTTGTTTATTTGTTTGTTTTTACTTTCAGTTTGATTGTTCGCTTGTTTATTTGTTTGTTTACTTTCAGTTACCATAAACAAGCAAAACAAAATAAGGGAAAGAAACCATTCGATAACACTAATACATGAAAAGGCCATACTGGCACATATATACCGCAGAATGGACGGTTAGTGTCCACTCGGCTCAGAGTGTACAGTTTCACTTCCACATCAAAAACAAAGAAAGAAGAAAGAAACAAAAAGCCGCATGCCATAAATTCTACAGAACCCACCCACCACCCACCCCCAAAAGAAAATTTTCTAGAAGGAAAAAAATAGACAGACGAATAGGCCACAGAGTCAGCACGACGGTGGATGACAGTGGAGCCAGGGAGAGAAAATAAAAAGAGGGAAAATGACTACCACACAACTCCCTAAAGGCTGGGATATATTATACATGTATATTGAAAGACAGCCGGCATTCCCGTTCGGACGTCCAGGGAAAACAGAAGGGGAGAAGGATAAAGTAAGAACTAGGCGCACATAGTTTGAGAGAGAGAGAGAGAGAGAGTAGAGAGCTGGCGTGGATGGGAGAGAGAGAGAGAGAGAGAGAGAGAGAGAGAGAGAGAGAGAGAGAGAGAGAGAGAGAGAGAGGAGAGAGTCAGTCAGTCTAACGATAGACGGAAGAAAAAGGTAAACTGGACAAAGAGAGAGAGAGAGTATAATCATGTATACCGATAGTAGGAAGAAAACTGTAAAATGGGATGCACGCCGTTTTTTCGTGTCCACGCCATGTGGCAAAATAAACAAGCAAATAACTGTAACGAGGGTAGAATGTATAGCCTCAGGACGGAAATACGAACCTGTTAATGTCATTCTGGGCCATAAAAAAATCATTTTGCCAGAAGCCCTAATCCTGGTTCTAATCAGGACAGAGAGCGGGTGGAAGGGACACTGATTGGTGGGGGTTGCATTCCGCGACGGATGTGAAAAAAATCAAGCACATCAAACGTGTTTCTAGTGTCACTTCCACGCCAATGAGCAAAGGATATACATCAAACATAAAGGCATCTTTTTTCCAGCTTTTATAATGATTTATAAGATTGGAAATAGCACACCTGTATCACATCTACTTCATGAATACTGAGTTATGGAGAGAGGCTGGGAAGGGGGGAGGGGGGGGGGGGGGGTAAACAGAACGCAGAGATGGGGCGCAAACGCAGAAAGAAAGAACCAGAGAGACGTATATAGCATGGGACACAGAGAGTGCGCAGCCAGGCGAAGAGAGACAGAGACAGGAAGGAAGGAAGGAAGGAAGGAAGGAAGGAAGGAAGGACGGGAGAGAGACGGTAAGAGAGAGAGAGAGAGAGAGAGAGAGAGAGAGAGGAGAGAGAGAGAGAGAGACAGAGACAGAGACAGAGAGATAAAGAGAGAACGAGCAATCACTTATCTTCTCAAATTGGGCGCGAGATGGACGTTGAAGATAAGTAATTGCTCGTTCTTCGTTTTCATTGTCCTGAATGCTGTTTATCTTGCCTGAATAAGACCAAAAAGTCGAAAGGCGTCACGTTTCGTCTTGTTATATGTTTTGTCCCTTCTGTCCGGCGGAATAATCATAATTTCTCTTGAAAACTTATGAACATATTGGTCTGGCTACATGAATCGTCCAGTTTTGTCAACTTCAGCCAGCCGGTGACCCAGAGAGGCAAAAACTATCATCCACAACCAATATCAAAACCAGTGGAAGAGAAGGCTGGGTACAGACAGTGGTGCTGATCTAGTCCATCAGCTCCAGGGATACCAGCAAACAATCCTCTTCAGACTGAGAACCGGCTACTGCTGACTGCTGAGCCACCTCAGCCGAATTAAGATTGCCCACACAGACAAATATCCGTGTGGATATCAGACCCCAGAACACATCCTTCAACACTACTGTCTAGCCCATGATGCTCTACGGCATCAAACCTGGCCAGAGGGTGCAGAGCTGCAGATGCAGTTTCGGGGCAGTCGTCAAGACCTCGAGAAGACTGTGGGTTTCGTCGTGGCGACAGGACTGGAGATCTGACGCAAAAAAAAAAAAAAAAAAAAAAAAACGACCACAGAAGAAGAAAAAGAAGAAGAAGAAGTCAACTTCTTTGCGATCGCGACTTTATGGCGAAGCAAAGCGATGTAGAAATTCGAAGCGCGTCTACAGAGAAGGACGAGAGGGAGAAATGTGACGGACAGGGAGAGACTGGCGGAAACGAGGGAAGTAAAGAGAGATAGAGAGATAGTGTGTGATGTGGTGGGGACAGAGGTTAGATAGTTGATATAGTGAGAGATGTATATGGAAAGGCGGGGGCCAATATTTTCATATATTATTTTCATCCGTACAGCCCTCCCGCCAGACAGACAAACAGACGATCCCTGACGGTGCATAGTACTGGCAGCAGCGGCGGCAGCTTCTCAAAACAGATCAGGTGGTGTTGGGCCCCAATGGAGGCCAGACTCCACCACTACCACCACCCGCTGGTTGGCCTGCTTCCCCACCACAGTCAACATCATTCGTTTCTTCTTTCCTACTCTACCCCCGTCCAACCCACCCGGCACCCCTCTACCACCAGCGTGCGTGCTGAATGTGTGTGAGCACGTATACGTGCGTGCGCGTGCGCGCGCGCGCGCGATGTGTGTGAGAGAAAAGAGAGAGAGAAAACGTTCATGCGTGTGGTGTG
>JADBJO010019708.1:5000-17500 GCA_016801955.1 Conus betulinus | reverse complement strand
AACTAATTGCCTCTCTTGCCCCCCTCGGCCACCTGTCCGCATGATGATCAATAGGTTCTTTGTCATAGCCTACATACAGTAAACGTACATACATATTCGAACACTTAACCATTAGCACGTGCACTCTCCCTCTCTCAAAACTCAGGCACACGCAGGCACACATTGGGACGTACACACGCACATGCACTCACAAATACGTGAACGCACACGCGCACAGTATGCACGTGGGCGCGCGCGCGCGCGCACACACACACACACACACACCACACACACACACACACATCACTTGAAGGGAAAAGACGTATACCACAGAAAGCACACACACACACACACACACACACAACACACACACACACACACACACACACACACACACATCACTTGAAGGGAAAAGACGTATATACCACAGAAAGCACACACACACACACACCACACACACACACACACACCACACACACACACACACACACCAGTGACACACAAACCACAACCACATCACAACGAGAGATAAGCAAGGAAATGTTCTTCTATCAATACGGGTTGTCGAAAAGTAGCGGCCCTTTGCATGCCAACGGCGCATGTTACATAGCATGTTACAATGTCCAAAAGATACGCTCACACTGAAATATAAGGGAGAAAAACAAAAAAAAAAATAAAAAGATGAGGGGGAAAAAAAAGAAGAAAGAAGAAAGAAAGAAAAGTAAGCGTGACGTCATACACGCGCTGATGTCTGTCAGTAATGTTGCAAATCAAGGTCAGCACTAAAAATAACGCTGTCAGCCGTCCTTTCCTGCTCTCTTGTTATCTGAAGCTCAAAAAAAAAAAAAAAAAAAAAACCCGGCATGCTAAGATTATTTGTTCTTTTAAACAGACAGGCAAAACCTCTCCCGGGGGCCATCGAAAAAGTAGACAGCACACTTCACCAGCAGTTATGGCCCTTTCATGTTTTTTTGTTTTTTTGTGTTGTTTTTTTTTTTCGCTTTGTCCACTTGAGCGACTATACAGTAGCTCAGTGGAAGGAACATAATTATTTGCTCCACATGCCATCATTATCGATGTCATGTGGAACAGTAACTTTAACTATCATTCCATGAAGGAAGAAAATAAATATTACAAATGATAAGATGACTAAGATGACGGGAGAAGAGTCATTTTCCCGTGAAAGCATATAATTGTCACATTTGCGGATAGGAAAAGCTAATAATCACGTGAAAATGCTTGTCTGTAATATGTGGAATCGCTAATATCATGCCCCCTCCCCCTAAACACACACACACACACACACGCACGCACGCACGCACGCACACACACACACACACACACTTACTTTTTGCGTGATAATAAGCTCTGTGCACTTGATGGTACCCGTTTTTTTTTTAGTGAAGCGTGTGACTGTCACCGTGTTTCCAGCTGACAAAGTCTGTTTTTCACTGTGTCAAAGTGTGAGAACAGATATTCTGGCTTTAATCTTTTTTTACGTTTTTTTTACCTTAAACACGTTGCCATGTAAACGCACCTGCACTTTCTCATCGACTGTTTTCAGTTGGTTGTGGTTGCTGAGCACGCTAGCCTCTGAAAAGAAACAGGGATTTTTGTTTGTTTTGTTTTTATTGTTTTGGTAGAAAAACTGTTCATTCAAGTCTCAATGTGAGTGAAAAAAGAAAGGCGTGTATGTGTGAGTGTTACTGTGAACTGCACTCTTCCTACACACAGACGGGCGCACGCGCATACACAGAGAGAGAGAGAGAGAGAGAGAGAGAGAGAGAGAGAAGTGAGAGAGAGAGAGTGTAGAGAGAGAGAGAGAGAGCACGCGCACCAACAAGATAAGCTGGCTGAATGTATTTTACGACAATGTTTTATTCTACATGACCTTGAGCAAAATACATACGTCGAGTAACACATCTAATAGAATATCTTTTCCCCATACTTTAATATTTTGTTTGCTTATAGCTTTGTGACGGACCGTTTCCCGTCCAGTCACAACTTTTTGTGCAGCCGGGCTAACTGGAAGGTAGTCGTCCGGAAGCCGATGAAAAGTTTTACCTGACTGCTGCTCACCTGCGCACCGTTAAAGTCGGGTGAGCTGAACCGGTTAGGCAGTCTCTGCAGTGATTCCGGCAACGCAACTACCCAGAATGCCGAAGAGGGACTCCAATCTGTTTTGGTGCAGTCAGGTATTTATCATTCAATGTTTATTTATCAGCAAACCGAAGCCGTATTCCCGTTTAGGAGCGACTGAAAACTTCCTCAGCGCACTTGTGAAGGATTTGTTTGGAAAAGGAAAGTATTTCATGTGTTCTGTTATCCTATGACTTGATACCACAGGGAAAGTCCTGTTGACAGTGGGAAAGACTACAACTTTGGATTCTCTCTTGAGGGCACATAGACCGTATGGCGAAAGCTTGGCTGTGTGTCTGGAGTGGCACTGTCTTCATCTGTCCGTGGGGCAGGGGTGGTTGAGTCTGTGTGGGGTGTGCTCGACAGCTGGAGGGTGGTTTTTTTTGCCGGTGGGCTCTGCAGTCATGAAATACGGGCTGGTACACCCATGGGGGATGCTACTTTAAGGCTGTTATGAGTTGCATCCTGTAGACTGATTACCTCTGTTCAGAAGCAGTTATGTCCCTTGATATCTTAATGAGTGTCCTGTGTGTCATCGTCAACACAGCGCAGGCCTCCAAGGGTGGTACAGGACTGCTCCAAAGGCAGGTGAAAACAGTGCTTCTCTGGATCCTCCCCAGCACCTTCGGGTGTTTCTTTTTTTTCTTCAGTAAGCTCCCAGAGTGAGCGACAGAGACTTTTATATATATGCTAGATTTGATGTTTGATGTGGATGAGTATTTAATTCACTCTTGATATGAATATTGAATAGCTGTGTGTTGGTAAAACAAGAGTGTAAGAAATCTTTCCCTTACTTATATTGAAGTAGATAAATCTTTTGGAAAAAAGATACCTTTTAAAATCTGATGATCATATGAAATGAAATGAACATTCTTGTCGTCTTACAAGAAAAAGAAATGAACATTTTGTCGTGACATTTATCGTTCGATGAAAAGCAATCATTAATTGTGTGTAATGAATTGTACTCATGGGTTATTGAAGAGGGTCTAGGTGGGAATCCTTTCCCCAATTTGGAAAACTAGATTCTGAAAGGTTTATATTACATTGTCACAAATGTTACAATAGTAAATGAGACAGGGCAACAAGAAATACTTATATAAAGCCCTATCTTATGAGCGAATGCACACAATGAATTTGCGACGGACGTCTGAACAGCAAAGCATTTTGTTATAGCAATGTGAAAGTTTCAAACAGGAAAAAGAAAAACAAAAAAAAAGAAAAACAAAACCAAGTATAAATAAACAATCAAACAGAACCCGACAACAGGAGTGAAAAATAAATGATGGAGAGGTAATAGAAAGTACATAAGTGTGACGAAAGTGGAGGTGTATGCCAAGTTATACATAAAAGAGGGCAACCAGTTTCTATAACTGAATATCAGTTCGCGGGACAGTCATTTCATGAGTCTTGTCAATAACATGTCAGGACACAATTCTAAATGTTAACTAAGGTCACAAATCCATATATGTACGCCCGATGTGACCAGAGAGGGCAGTGAAAATAGTCTTAGGAATTATGTTGCAAATCAAAACGCTTTGTTAGAGAAATAAATTTGTGAACAATTTCAAAAATATGAATATTAGTTTCCATGTGTTGAAAGAAACCATTACCAAATAACAAATTACGAACAGAATCCAGATGGATACAGTTTGAAGGGAAAAAAGGATCTGTGGTATATATAGTGCTGTGTATTCCGGAAAAAGGAAATGTTGTAGTGTTAGATTCCGGAAAAGGGAATGTTGTAGTGTTAGATTCCGGAAAAAGGAATGTGTTGTAGTGTTGAAGAAAGAATATGCTGATGTTTGTCCCAAGTTCTAGTGGAATGTGATGTGGCTAATGAATATGAATGTAGTCGTGATAGTAATGAATAGTAGCCATGATAAGCGCCGCTCTCCCGATTTTGAACCAGCGACACTGATTGGCTAGACCTGCCGCTGCGTTTTTTATGCGTGTTTTTTGTGGAAGCCACAGCTCTGCATGTGTGAGACGGCGCCTGTCCCCACTTCCCCTTCGTCCCCGTTGAGGTTTCTCGTTTGCTAGAGAAACTTTGGTGGGTTCAGGTCGTGTTGTACACGGGAGTGTTTATGTCCGACTATCTGCCTCCCCTACTCCCTGAGTTCTACTGTCTCCCTCGTCTCTTCTATCCTTTAGTGTGCCTGTTCCACATCGTCCCTGCTCCCCACAAATTCCACTGTGCTGTGGTTGTCGTGGGGTTTGGAGGTGGGGGGGTTATATGTGTGTCGTTGTCTGTGTCGGGAGGTTTGACTGTTGTTGTGTCTATTGTACTGGTGGTACAGGGTTAGCGTTTTGGGGCGTGCTACTTTTGGTCCTTGCGTTCAGTCTCACACGCCGTCCGTGGCGGTAACAGCCCACCCAGGTGACAAAAACCTGCCAAGGGTCCTTCACTTGACTTTTTCATATGTAAGACACAATTTTTGGGGACAGAACCGTTTATAATGCAAATATGCACGTTTACTATGGAATATAACGGTGTGTCCAATTGCAGCTTGCATAAAATACGAATCTAACCACTAACAGAGGTGTGGTGCGTGTGGTGGAGGTCTGCAGGAGACTAGGCGGCTAGGAGAGATTGGCCGAGGGGGACTAGTTTGAGGAGGATGAAGGGAGTGTGGCATAAAAAGAAAACGACCAAAGGTCAACATGTAGAAGGTGGAATGCTGTTCACGGACCGAGTGGGAGGGGTATGGTGTTGGGGTTTTACAGGGATGGGGTGATTTTGGTTTGGGTGGGGGTTGGGATGGGGGTCGGGATAGATATTGTGTGGCCGGAGGGGCGCGGCGCTCGCAAAAGAATCCCTGAGATGTGGGATACGTGTAGGCCTGCGGTCAATGGGTGCGGGGAGGGGGGAAAGGGTGTAAAAGATGAGCAAGTGGGTAAAGAATTCTTCAGTCCGGCTGTACCCCTAGGTAGCGGTACTTAGGCACCACGCCGGCACCCACCCAGCCACCCTCACACAGTCGGCATAGTGAGCCGTGGTGGAGCAGGAGCCATAAAAAAGGCCGTTGCAGGCGTGTGCTTGTGTTGGTGCGTGATATGCCCGATGTTGGGAAACAGCAAACTAAAGCGAGCGGGAGCATCGCAAGGTACTGCAGGACTCCCGAAAACGGAAAAGTACCGCAAAAACACCGGGGCCTTTGGAAGGGCTGAGGAATGTACACGAATGCCGGCACTACAACCAACCAGTGCAACACAACGACCACGCGAGAACTCAGTACCGGCGAATATAGACGAGAAACCAACACAGAAGAATAGTGACGGAGAGCAAATACCCCTCGGTCCACGGCCACGCACAGCGGAAACCACACCCACCGACTACGGGGGGAAGTGAGCAAGCCATCCTAGAATAATGGCCAAAAGAACAACAATCACTTGTCACACAGGCACACTGAACAGAAAGGGCACAGACGCACAAAAATACAAGCACACCACAACAGCCTGCAACAAACAGCACAAAACGCCACGGGCAGGAAGACGGGGCGAGGCACACACCCCTGCGGAAGCGACAGCGGCAGACCAAGGAGAAACGGGATCAGTTAGCGGGGGACGCACGGGGCACTCATGAGGGGGCGGGCGTCGAGAACAGCGCGCGGGTGTCAGGTCTCAGACCAAGGCTGGGGCGGCAAGGATCGGGGGGCTGCGGGGTCGTGGGGTCGAGAGTGCGCAGCGCAGGCTGGCCCAGGGCAGGCAGCAATTGGAATACGCGCGGGGCAAGGCCAGCCCTGACAAAAAAAAAACGGGTGTCGGGAGCGCAGACGTGGGCCAGACCCCAGCCACGCCCAGGGCATGCGCTGGGAAGGAGTGATGGGGGGTTGCGGGCGGCGCGGGAGTGGCAGGCTGAACGGGCGCGGACGGTGACAACACGACCAGAGCGGCGTGGGCAAGCAGCGCGCATGGCAACCGGGGAAGGGCAGGGACCAACCAGCGGACGGGGAGGAGGAGGGGGACACCTGGCTAGGGCGGGCAACGACCAGGCCTTGCCGCCTGGCCTGGGTATCCGGGCCACTCCCGGGGAAACGCTGCGTGGGAGCGGGGGGGGCCGCGACGTCACATGAATAACAGAGCTCAGTGGCAAAGAAGGGGGACGAGAGCCCGCGTGGCCGGCGGTTCGCAGTGCATGACGGCAACCGGTGGTCCGGTCCTGTTGCAATAGAACCCTAATGCGGACGATAGAGCCTTCTTGCCTCGAGGGCGCTGCAGTCTCTATGTAGGTGTACCAGATAGGATTGGGGGCGGACGTGGGACGACCAGTAAAAGGACAAACCGAACCACCCACGGCGTGCACCAGGGTCAAGAAGTGGCCACCAGGCGGGGGTGGCTGACCGAGAGAGCATCCTAAGCGCCCCTGTGCTGGTGCCAGTCGGCGGCAAGTGTTGGATGTGGCCAGGGGGGGGGGGGGTGTGCGCGGGGTTAAACTTCGAATGAGTCGGGGACGGCTCATCCCGGGGCACGAGTGGGGGCGGTGCAGGCGTCAAGCAAACTTGCTTCAGCGGCAACGTACGGGATGCGGGGCCGCGCTCAGCAGGTGGCTGGCCAGCCTTGCGCACCGTGAGCCCTGTTAGTAGCCAAGTCGGGGAGGGCGACACTATGGGCGCGTTGCGGGGGGGGCCGCGAGCTGGGTCGGAAGGCAAATACCGGTCCCCGGGCCAGGGGTTTGAGCCGGGCAACCAGCTGTCCAGGGGTCCTTGTAGGCAGGAGGTGGCGGTGTAGGGCATAGTACCGCGCGAGGATCTGTCGAGGCTCGCGGGCAAGCCATGAAGCAAATTGTGCAGGGTCTGCTGTGCACCGGGAGCGGCAAAGTGCCGAGCACACACGGACGGTCTGTGTTTGTGGGTGTGTATCTCGTGGTGGCGTGGGCTGACTTGGTGAAAAGAGTGGTGAGGGTGGAGCGGGAAAGGGACCAAACTAGGCGGTGTGTTCACATAAAATTTTGGCGATTGTAGTCTGGGTTCTAGTGTGTGAGGGTTTGGTGGAGAAGGCGGAAGAAAGTTGCTAAGCATGGTTTGTGGGGTGGGTCGCGTGCGGTTGGTAAATAGCGAGAGAGGGTTGCCAATGGCCGGGTATGGGGGGGGTGTTTTTGAGCAGGAAAATATATTTACGGGGAAAACGAACCGAGAAATAGTATAAACGAAGTTCTTGGAGTAGGTCGACTAACGTCAGGGGACACGCGATAAAGCTATCAGGTAGAAGGAAATTAGCTGAATGATGCGATATTAGGATTCAACGGGACGTGTGTTGCGGGGTCGGCCAAGGCCCTTGGAGGTGACTTGTGTGAAAAGAGGGTCCACGGCAAGAGAGGCAAAAGTACTAGCGCGACGGACTTAACGCAAGAGAGCCAATGCTGTTAGACAGCTTATTAGACGCAGACTACAGGCAACCAAAGACGGTAAAGTCTTAAAGTTGAGACTATGCCGCTTAAGAAATAGGGAATGGTTTCTAATGAGTGGAGCGGCTTTGGTGCCTTCCTCATGGGCTTTAAGGGACTAATGAACGCAAATGAAGGGAGAAAAAACTAAACAAGGAAACGGTAGGTAAAAAAAAAAGCGGGAATATGGCGCGTTGGAGAAATAAGGGTCACAGTTCTGACCGTGTTGTCGGCCGTCTTTTTGTGAAACATGTTATGGCGTTATTGTGGCACTACAAAAAGAAAAACGAAAAAGCCAAACAGAAAAAAAAATAACAACAGTCAACAGTCATAACGAGATTTGAGTATAAAGCAACACAAAGAAAAAAAGCAAACAAACAAATAAGCAAACAAACCATGCACACCACATGAAAAGAGAGAGAGAGAGAGAGAGAGAGGAGAGAGAGAGAGAGAGAGAGAGAGAGAGAGTTCATCAGCATAGCACCAACCATCGTTTATGTATAAACGCATGGTTACTTTATTGACAAACTAGGACAGTGCTTTAAGAAATATACGTAAACCTGTATACTATCTATTATTCTAATACTAGTACCCAAAAGAGATGTAATACATGCGTTTGATGGAAAAAAATCCTAATAAATCAGCATGCATACAGAAAAAGTATAAGAAAGACAGACGGATAGGCAGACAGACAGACTGACAGACAAGCAAAGAAACAAGAAGACAGAATGGTTTTGGGTCGCAGCAAATTGATGATAATGTATGTTTTTCATCATTAGGTACATTTATCTCTCGAGTGTCAATATACAGAATATTTCAGCAGCATACAAGGGCCACACAGGATATACTCAGCAAGAGATCAAAACCAAACAAAACAAAACAAAACAAAAAAGGGAAAATGATATTAATTAGTCTAGTAATTGTTGTTATATAATGCATTATGCGCATTTTTAATATTAATGCAGAAGAGACACGTTCCACAGACGTTAACTAAAGCAACTAGGTATAGAAATCAAAGATTCATATGCAAGCCATCTGGCATGAAAAATCCATGTAGTTCATGGTAAGTATGAGTTATATTTTTCAATTCTATATCTATAGTTAAAATTTTTTCAAGAAAACTAGTGCTTGTGGAAGACTGCTCATAACTTACACTTAGGCATATATAATTAATGTTCCATTCCGTATGCTTTTATGCACTTTGTTCGACTGATTTTTTCTTCCTTTTTTTTTTTTTTTTTTTTTTTTTTTATTCCACACAAACTTGTACATATTTTCTGGCCATGTTTGAAAGAAAACACCTGGTAGGTTTGGTAGAAACAGCCAAAAATGAGTCAGCTTTGAAAGAATGATGGATTTAAAAATTGCTATTCTACCTAGGGGGTAATCTGGCATTCTACCCACATTTTGAACAAATGATTTACGCCTGCAAGTCTTTCTGCGTAGTTTATTTCTACGCAATTTTTCAAGTCGTTTGTGAACTATATACCACGTATTCGAAATTTTTGTGGATTCCAGATAATTTCTAAGTGGTCCGTGTAGTGGTTTTGAGTGTTTTTTACACTTCCAAGCCAAACTGCGCTCGTTTACTCAAATTCATATGAAGACCTGAGACACAGTCAAATCTAAAAAGAACTTCAATACAAGTTTCAAAAATTTCTAATCCCCTGCAAGTAAAAAACTCAGTATTATCAGCATACTGAGACATCTTAAATTCAGTTTCATTCATTCTAAATCCCCGAAATGTCTCGAGTTTCCCCTGACCATATGGCTAATATTTCGACACAAATCACGAACAGATATGGTGAAATTGGTCTCCTTGTTGACATCCTTTTTTAATATCGAACCAATGTGAAATCTGTCCGTTTACAATAAAACAAGCAGACTCGATATTTTTGTAGAATGTGCTTATCCATCTACAAATATCTTTTTGGAAACCAAATGCTTTTAGGACTTTAGACATCAATTCCCAATTAATCGAATCAAAGGCTTTTTCAAAGTCTATATTTAACAACAAACCAGGCAGGTAATTTTCATTTGAATAGGATATAAGGTGAAATATCCATCTTATATTGTTGCCGATGTATCTATTTCGAATAAATCCGGTCTGATCTTCATTCATGATTTCAGGCATCACAGATTTTATTCTGTTGGCAATGCAGGAGGATCCTATCTTATAAACAACATTTAACAGAGAGATAGGTCTCCAGTTTATTTTTCTATGTACTTCCTGGTTTATATCACATTTTGGGATACATGATGTAATGATTCCTTCTCTTTGTACACATGACAGTTCTCCTTTTCTTGAAACTTGCATTTATGCTGCTCCATAATGACAAATACACCCGTCTGTTTCCAAAATCTTGAAAGAATTCAGTAGCGAAGCCATCGGGACCGAGGCTTTTATTATGTTTTCATTGTCTTAAGGCATATGTCGCTTCCTCCAATGTAATCAGACCTTCTAAGTCCGCTGCTTCTGTTTCATTTAAACAGGGATGTCTTCTACCAAATCTTTCATATCACAGTTTTCTACAGCATTTTCTGTGTATAATGTTTTATAAAAGCTGTATACTTTTTTCAGTGTGCCTTTTTGATTTGTTAAAACATTATTTTGTTTATCAGTTAGTCTAGCCATGGTTTTTACTGATTAATGCCGTTTTTTTTCGAGATTACAAACATAACTACTAACTTTCTCCCCCATCTGCTATCCATCTAGCGCGTGATCTTAACAAAACTCCTTCTATTCGTTTTCCTCTGATATCCGACAGTTCTTTTTTTTTCTCGCTAATGACTTTGGTATCATCTTCATTTTTCTTCTTTTTTTTTTTCTATAATAATAATGCATTGTTCTAACTGTTTTTCTCTCTTCGTTAGTCTTTCTTTTATTCGCAGTAGCATAATCAATTGTTTTCGACCTTGTTTTTCATGAACAGGAAATCGAGAAATAGATCATCAGAAATGGAAAATTGCAATTTTTCGTCTGTTTCATTCGCTTTTTTTTTGTGTTTGTAGAGTAATCTTTTTTAATGTTTTCAATTACACTATTAATTTCATCTAAATATGACATATTTCAACAGAGACGAGTAAAGTTTCCAAATATATTGCGTTTTACGTCTTCATTGAATTTTAGCTTTAATAACACAGCAGAGTGATCTGTACTGTAATCGGATTCAGTGTCTGCTTCATTAGGATAAGAAACAACTGTGTCTGATATCAAAAGAAATCTAGCCTGGCCTGTTGAAAAGGATTAGTTCTCCTCCACGCCAAACAGCGACACTCTCTGGGTTGTTTCCCGCCAAATATCGTTCAGGTCTAGATTTTCGATCATGTTTTCAAGAGCCTGTTTAGAGTGAGGATTATTTATATGTTTGTAATTATGATAATCTCTAGAAGGGTCAGGGTCTCCACCTATTATAACATTTTCTATACCAAGCCCAACAATTTTTGTTTGAGTCAATTGTAGAGTTCTGCGTCATCCCTATTTGGCCCACATACATTAACTAAAAGGTAATCATTCCTATGCATCTCAGCTTGTATTAAGACAAAGTTTCCGGAATCAACCTTAACAATTTGCTTAACCTTAAATTCAAAGTTGCTATTAGACAGAATTGCGACTCCCTCTTGCGTTGGAAGAATAACTTGAGAAATAACGCCTTATAGCCCCACTAAGACTGGATATACTGTTCTTTTTTTTTTTTTTTTTTTTCAAAATGGGTGTGTCTTGCAAGACGTACACAGAATATTTTTTACACCTTAGATAATGGAAGACATCACGTCTCTTCTTCGAACTGTTGAGCCCTGACAGTTACTTGAGAGAACAGACACACCACTCTCCATTTCTGTTTACAAGATAGCTTTGAAGAAGACAACAATAAATGTAAAAACATCGAACCCAAAAGAGGTCACCAAGTTCATATACAACTGATAGCATAAAATGAACCCATCCAACCCAGTCAAACCAAAGAATTTATAATAGTTTGGGGCAAACAAACATATATACCATGAACGAAACGGAAAACAATACCAAAATGAAAAAGCAAAAAAAAAAAAAGAAAGAAAAATCATTATCACTGCACTCATCATACAAAAACGAAAAAAAAAAAAATAAGATGATATTTTGACTGACCACGGCAAACGAGTAAAGGGTGGCATGCATCAAAGATATGCAAGACCTTGTGTCACGTAAGTGAATTGAAACATGCGTGCGCATCAAGCGCTCACGCAGGAATCCAAAAGGCGAGGGGGGCAGTTTAAAAAAAAAAAAAAAAAAGGGGGGGGGGGGGGGGGTGAGTCAGCACGGCTGAAAATCTCTGAAAATTATACCCTACAAACCAAACGGTGGTGAGACAAAACGTTACCTTCCTTACCCGAGACGTAAATGCTGATATTCTTAAACCGTTACTTCCCTTACTCGAGACGTAACGCTGATTATAAGTTCTCAAAAAACACCACATGCTTCCTGCAACAGAAAAAAAAAAAAAAAACAAAAAAAAAAAAAAAAAACACTTAAAAGAAAAATTACCATTCCTTCCAACGAAATCACAAGACAAAAACATGACGCTTTTCGACCTCTCTGGTCCTTGAAATGTTTTTTTGTTTCAATCGTTCGGCGGAATAGTAATCGTTCTTTTAAGTTTATTTCAATATCCGCGCGCAGTCACCTCACTTTAAATCTGGACTGTAGTAGTAGGCCCTAAGAGACCAAAGGTCTCCCTCCCCTCGACCTCCGTACCCTTCCCTTTTTCTTGTCCACTGTCCCCTCCTCCGTGCATGCTTTTCACCTTTATAGCTAATGATATCCATGTCACTTATGATCGAGATTGTGTTTTATATATATATATATATAATGCTGAACAATTAAGTAGTGGGGGAAAACAAGTGCAGATTAACAATTCTTCCCTCATTATAGTAATGACTTGGCAAAGATTTGAAATTGAGAGGAGAAAAAAAAATTAAAAACGAAGTAAATGGTCCGGAAAATGTATATAATAAATATGAA
>JADBJO010019707.1:20000-32707 GCA_016801955.1 Conus betulinus | reverse complement strand
GTGTGTTCACATTACTGTCACTCAGCAGTTCATCTCCAGTTATTAACCGACTTCGAGGTCTTTTTCTTACGAGGCGTGGTCCGTTTTGCGCAGTTTGACGTGTTGTTTCTTGTTTTGTCGTGACGAATCGGTGTGAAAACCCTTGAAATGAAAGAGCCAGAGTGACTTGTCGTCAATCGTGTGTGTCCAATATCATTAATCCCCACATCAAAGAACTATCTGATAAATCCTCCACCCTTCCACCGCAACCCCCCCACCCCCACCCCCCCCCCCAACCCCCCAACCCCCCCCCACCCCCCCCCCCACCCCCCCCATGTTGCCCCCTTCCACCCCCGTGAATATTGTGCTCACGCGGTCGGAACATCGGGGAGTTCTCAGTCAGCGGTTGCGATAGCTCCAGTCCCTCTGAAAATCTATTTCAAACTTTTCGATTCACAGGTTAAACCATTACTTTCTATATGCAGCAGAAGTATGGGGACTAATTAACTATTCAACAGCGGAAAATGTACATTACTCGCAAGCAAAAAAAATACCTAGGGGTAGGAATGAAAACACCAAAACTAGAATTAGTATATGGAGAGTTAGGTAGATATACCCGATATACATAGATAGTACAATAAAAGACAATTAGATATTGGCTAAGACTGGTAAAAAAAATGACACCGGATAGGATACCGAGGCAAGCATATGAGAGGAAAAAAAAAAAAACAGAAGTAAAAACAAACCACAAAACTGGGCTCTAGGAATAAAAAGATGCTTAGACAGTTATGGATTTTCAGAAGTATGGAACAATGAGGGGGCACGTAATGAACACATGTTCATTAATGAGTTAAAGCAAAGAATGATAGATTGTTTTTAAACAAACATGGCATGACAAAATTACAAACAGCGAACGATTTTAAGACATATTATTCGTTTAAAAACCATACACCAAACGGAAGAATACTTACACATAATCACTATAGCAAAGTTCAGAAGAGCATTGACAAGAATGAGGCTAGGAATAAATGAATTGCATACTAACAAAGAAGTATATAGACAATTTAGTTATCACAAACATGCCCCTTCTGTCCAGTTGAAGAAACAAAAGAAAATACATTTCCTAACAATCTGTCCAAACTACAGACAATTAAGAGAGAAATACATATCTAAACATTTTAGAAACTTGAATACAATTAGACTAGAAAATTTATTACAAAATGATAACATAGATATCACACGCGATATCGCAATGTATATTTTTTATGCACTCAAAACCAGAGAAAAATCTATTCTAAGAAAAAACATACCAAGAGGACTGGCAATATTACCTAAAACATATCATATGATTTGAGAAACGAAATGTTATCATGATACAGATGAGAATGGAAGACGGAACTGGAAAAAGAAGAATGAAGAATTAGTGTAAAAGTTTGAGGGGAAATGATAAACTATCGATGAAAGAGAGACTGGAACAATAGAGAAAGATTGGACAAAATGTACACATAAGTGAAATATCAAAAAAAAAAAAAAAAAAAAAGGATGACGTTGTTTATGCATGCATATACTTTTATACAAGTGTATGACGATGGGAAGGTGGGGATCATAGTAATAGAAGTTGGCATGCTGGTTGCATGTTCAGGGCTTTGGGTGCGAGCTTGTGTGTCCCCGCCCGCGCCGCTCGCGGTCTCATCCCCCCCCCCCCCCCCCCTCCTCCCCCTCTCTTGCGCTCCCCCGCTGGGGGGGGGGGGGGGGGGGGGGGGGGGGGGGGTGGGGGGGGGGGGGCCGGGGGGGGGGTGGGGGGGGGGGGGGGGGGACGGGGCGGGGGAGGCGCGGTTGGGCGCGCGGGGCGGCCGGCGCGCCTCGTGCCGCGCTCGCGGTCTCTCCCCCTTCTTCCCCTCTTGCCTCTCTTGCGCTCCCGCTGCGTTGGGGGGGGGGGGGGGGGGGGGGGGGGGGGGGGGGGGGGGGGGGGGGGGGGGGGGGGGGGGGGGGGGGGGGGGGCGGCGGGATACGGTAGGGGGCAAGGGGGGGGCGGCGGGGGGTAACGGATAGGTCGGAGCGGGGGTTGCCGGCCCGCGCGCCCCTTGTGGCTTGTGGTCTCTCCCCCTCCTCCCCTCTCTTGCGCTCCCGCTGGGGGGGGGGGGGGGGGGGGGGGGGGGGGGGGGGGGGGGGGGGGGGGGGGGGGGGGGGGGGGGGGGGGGGGGGGGGGGGGGGGGGGGGGGGGGGGGGGGGGGGGGGGGGGCGGGGGGGTGGGGGGGCGGGGCGGACGGGGGGGGGGGCGGGCGGCCGGACGGCAACAAGACGTCGGAACACAGCTGGCATGTCGACATGTAACTAGTGTATTGTGCTTTTAAAGAATACCCCAGCCCATAGTCAGTTAGGAAAGGAATATCAATAGAGGAAATGTTATAGAGGCCTGTTCTTAATTTTACCAGAGTGATTAGTGATTAGTATAAAAGGTTCGAGGATATATATGTTGGTATATAATAGTGTTGCCTATCAAATATTGTCTTGATTAATTAGTATGTTTTGTGAATGTCTATAATAAAGGTTGGCGTCTCATTACTGAGACTAAATTCATGCAAGAAACGAGAAACTATGTCTCATTTTATTTCATACTGTTTCTTGTTGAAAATTCGACTCTCTCTCTCTCTCTCTCTCTCTCTCTCTCTCTCTCTCTCCCCTTTTCCAGCCCTCTAAAGAATCTCTCTCTCTCGAAAAAGACCCCTTCATCATTCTCTCTCTCCTCTCTCTCTCTCTCTCTCTCTCTCTCTCCCTCCCTCCCCTTCACCCCCCCCCCCCCCTTCACTCTTCTCCTATCGGAGATCTGCTCTCATTTTCTTCTCTGTCTGGTCTTCTCTCAACTCTCCAGTGTCATTAGTGGTCATTATTTCTCCCAGCCGCTGATACCAGTTCCGCGTGGACAGCCACAAGCCCTGGTTTCTCCCGCCAAGACCACGGGCCCGGCCATCCATACACATCGTCATCATGTGGCAACCCCGAATCATAGGAGACCACTGCACTGCTGCCCATTGTCACTTCAGTTGCATTCAGTTGTATATATTCGGTCTATCGAGAGATCTTGTCTGTCTGTCTGTCTGTCTGTCTGTCTGTCTATCCCGTTTCAGCCATAAACATGTACACGCAGGGTAAAATGCACACACATTATAAAGGCACACACACACACACACACACAACCACACACACACACACCCACACCACACACACCTACACACAACGCACGCACGCAACACACCACACCACACACAACACACACACACACACACACACACACACACACACACACAAACACACACAGCACAACAGACCTTGAAACGGTCACACCCATGATAGTACATTTAAGATAACGAATTATATCGTACAATTTTACTATAGTGGTCTCTAATGTAGGGTCTCTAACGACTTGAAGAAAGCGTAGATAATCTACCGATTTACCGCAAGCAAGCAAGCAAGCGCGTGGGGGTGTGTTTAAATGTGTGTGTGTGTGTGTGTGTGGTGTGTGTGTGTGGTGTGTGTGTGTGTGTGTGTGTGTGTGCGTGTGTGAGCGACCCGCCCCCCCCCCCCCATCCTCTCTCTCCCACCCTCATTCGACCCAACTTCTCTGTCTCTGTCTCTGTCCGTTTCTCTCTCTGTGTCTTTGTCTCTGTCTCTCTCACTCTCTGTCTCTTTGTGTATGGTCTGTCTGTCTGTCTGTCTGTCTGTCGCCTCTCTTTCTCCCTCACCCTCTCTCTCTCTCTCCTCACTCTCACCTCTCTCTCTCTCCCATCCATTCACTCTCACTCCCATCTTCACTCCGTCTACCCCCCCCTCTCTCTCTCTTATCTCTATGTCCCATCCCCTCGCTCTCCTCATCCATCTATACCCTCCCCGTCCCCCATCTCTCTCTCTCTCCCATTCTCTCCTCATCCCCTCGCTCTCCCTCTCACCGTCTACACCCCTCCCTTCTCTCTCGTTCCTCTTTCACTCTCTCTCTCTCTCGCTCTCTCTCTCTTCTCTTCTCTACTCTCTCTCTCTCTCTCTCTCTCTCCTCCCATTCCCTTGCTCTCCACTTTCTCTGTCTACACCCCTCCCCCGTTCTCTCTCTCTCTCTCTCTCTCTCTATCTCTCTTCTTCTCTCTCTCTCTCTGTGGAGTACAACTGTCCTCTCCCTGCCGTGACCTCCGATGCGACCTGAGGTTGAAATCAACGTAAGTTACCCGCCTGGTTTCAGGTTGAACGACTGGCTGGGCAAACATCAGATCATCGCCAACCGGCCCCGCCTCCTTACGGCGCGTCCACGACTCCCACAGCTGCTGTTCACTTACCCTCACACAAAAAACATACACACACACACGCACGCGCGCGCGCGCGCAAGAGCCAGAGACGAGAGATTGAGAGAGAGAGAGATAGAGGAGAGAGAGAGAGAGGCGGAAGAGGAGAGAGAGAGGAGAGCGCGCATGCACACAATATACGCACGCATGCACGAACGCATGCACACACAAACACACACACACACACACACACACCACACACACACACACACACAACCACACACAGGTGCGTACGCGCGGACGTACACGCACATACTCATGCACACACACACACACACACACAAACCAAACGTGCGCGCGCGCGCGCGCGCGCGCGGGGGGGGGGGGCGCACGCACGCACACACCACACACACACACACACACAAACACACACACACACACACACACGCACAAACACACGCACACCACACACACCCACACACACACAACACACACACCACCACACACACACACGCACACAGCGTGCTCACATATTTATCTCATACACACATGGTGCGTGTGCATTCACACACACAACACACGCGCGCGCGCAAGCATGCACGCACACACGCACGCAACTCGCACGCACACACACACACACACACACACACACACACACACACAACCACACACACACAAACACACACACACACCACATGTGCTCGGGCGCGCAGGTAGGATCGCACCACGCAACCCACTTTTGAAGATTAAAAATGTACAGAGATGCTGTGCTGAGCAGATCATTTAGCGTCACGGAGAGCAATACCATAATGTGTCATTCCTGAGAGGAATTGGGGTGGTGGGGAATGAAGGGGAGGTGGGGGGGGGGGGGGGGGGGGGAGAAAGGGAGGTTCGGGGATGGGGGGGGGGGGGGGGGGGGAGCTCAGGGCCCAAAGTGGACGGGCACCTCGCCTGGGGAGCGGTGGGGGAGCGGAAGAGGAGGAGGAAGGGTGGGGTTGAGATTGGGCGTGTGCCAGTTCTGGAGAGCGAGGAGAGAGAGAGAGAAAGAGGGGGGGGGGGGGGGGGGGGGAGGGGAGAGAGAGGAGAGAGAGGGAAAGAGAGGAAAGAGAGAGAGAGAGAGGAGAGAGAGAGATGTGGGGGGGGGGGAGGGAAAAGAGGGAGAGAGAAAGAAGGGGAGAGAGAGAGAGAGACAGGGAGAGGGAGAGAGAGAGACAGGGAGAGAGAGGAGAGAGAGAGGAGAGAGAGAGAGGGAAAGAGGAGCGAGAGGCGAGAGAGAGAGGAGAGGCGAGAGAGGCGAGAGGAGGGAGAGGAGAGAGGAGAGAGAGGGGAGAGAGAGGCAGAGAGGAGAGAGAGAGAGAAGGGAGAGAGAGAGGAGGAGAGAGAGGAGAGACAGAGAGAGAGAGAGGAGAGAAGGAGAGAGAGAGAGAGAGAGGAGAGAGAGAGAGAGAGGGAAGGGAGAGAGAGAGGGATGAGACGAGAGAGAGAGAGAGAAGGAGATACAGGCAGACAGACAGACGGTGTGTGTGTGTGTGGGTGTGTGTGTGTGTGTGTGTGTGTGTGTGGTGTGTGCGTGCGTGTGTGCATGCGTGCGCACGCGCGCGCGTGTGTGTGTGTGTGTGTGTGTGGTGTGTGTGTGAATGCGCACGCACATGTGTGTATGAATAAATATGTGAGCACGCTGAGGTGTGTGTGTATGTGTGTGTGTGGTGTGTGTGTGTGGTGTGTGTGTGTGTGTGTGTGATGGAGATGAAAACCAGGTGAATGTTCTTTTCAATCATGAGACATAAATCCCCGCCCCCCCCCCTCCCCCCCCCCTCCCCCCCTCCACCCTACAATACTCTTTCCCTCTTCCCTCTCCCTCTCTCTCCCTTATATACTCCCAATTCCCTCCCCTAAAAATAAAACCAAGCAACTCATCGAGCAACACACACACACACACACACACACACACACACACACAACACACACCACACGCGCGCGCCGCGCGCGCGCGCACACACGCACACCACACACATCACACACACACACACACCACACACACACACACACACACACACACACACACACAGAGTCTCTGCTCCTCCCTCCAGACACAAAACAGAGGGGGAAGGGGGCGGGGAGAGAGGAGAGAGAGCTCTATAGCGGAAGAAAAATCGAAGTCAATAAAGACAGGTACCTGAAAACCTAAAATTCGAAATGATCTATCTTAAGCCATGTATCTTTGTTTTGTTGTCCTAGTCGTTACTTCACAAAAGAAACAGAAGTGAGAAAGAAGACAAAGAGGAGAGAGAGAGAGAGAGAGAGATGCGAGAGAGAGCGAGAGAGAGAGAGAGAAGGGAAGGGGGGGGGGAGAGAGGTGGAGGTAAGGACGATAAAGGAGCAATAGAGGATGAAAAGGTAGGAAGAGGAGGAGGAGGAAGAGGAAGTGGAGGCAGAGGAAAGGGAAGATAGATGGTCTGGTTGGTCTGGATGGTCTGGTATGGTCTGGTCTGGTATGGTATGGTCTGGTATGGTATGGTTGGTATGGTATGGTTGGTATGGTTGGTATGGTATGGTATGGTATGGTATGGTATGGTATGGTATGGTATGGTTGGTATGGTATGGTATGGTATGGTATGGTCTGGTATGGTCTGGTATGGTATGGTATGGTGGCTGGGTATGGTCTGGTATGGTATGGTGGTGGTATGGTATGGTATGGTATGGTGTGGTATGGTACGGCATGATATGCTATGACATGGCATGGTTACGTTATGGCACAGAATTGTATGTTGAGCATGATCTGGTATATTATAGTTTCCACACACACAAAAATCATTGTCGTGACAACGCATTTCTCTGAGCAAATTTCAGATCACTGTCCTCCAAGAAAGAGCACAAACGCCACAGTCCAGCGCCACTTTCTACGTTTACATCACCTTGATGCTGACTGCACGAGGTTTTGTTCCGCTGTCAACGTGGTTTTGACCACAGGACTATTTCCATGGACAATGGCCTGTCACTAACACAGATTTATATCAGCGAGGTCAGTTCAAACGGCTAGGGAATTTTGTTTCTAATTCGAAAGGCTAGTACCCGGACCACCAACCTGAGGCCGGATTAGTAGAGAAGGCAGGTGAGGGGGACTGGGGGAGGAAGGAGAGAGGTGCGCGAGTGTGTGTGTGTATGTGAGGGGGGCGGGGGCGGGGGGGGGGGGGGGGGGGAGGGGGGGAGACAAAGTGGCTCCACTTGACCAAAAACTCAAGCCAAAACAGGTCTTGAGTCTTCTCGCTTTGTTCTTTATTATGAATTCGCGGCAGGTTATCCATTGCGCCATCATGGACTCCACTTTTTCGCGACGAGAACGTGAATAGGGAAAGTAACGTCAAGTGTATACATGTATATGGATGAAAGAGTCTGCAATTTTTGATTGTTTTAAGCACTTAATACGTCGTCTTTCATCTCTTTCTTTTTTTTTTTTTTTTTTCTTCTTTTTTTTTCTTTTTTTTTTTTTTCTTTTTTTTATCTTATCTTTCTTCCTCCACTTCTCCCTCTCCTCTCACCTTTCCTTTCTATTTCTTTTAACCAAAAATATCAGAATCATCGTATCACCCGGACAAGCAAGGTACGAAAAATCATTAACAAAAATAACAAAGAAACAGATGATAGCGTACGGAATCGTGCCTAATTAGAGAGCATTAATGTTTACAGTTCACAAGGAAAAAAAAATAAGAAGAAAAAAAAGACGGTATGTGATTAGAAAAGATTCCTGTCTGACCGCTATAGCTGTCGATAACAAGATTAATCATGCCTGCATCGGACACTGACAAAATTATTCGACTGAATGCCGGGATAGAAATTGAATCAGAAAAATGGGTAATTTAAGACTTTCCTCCTTTTAATGAACGTACCAAAGCAACACGATTCAATGAACTCTGCTACGCCGAGACTTTCTGCTAACTGGTTGGAGCTGGTAGGGTTGTTTCACGTTTCGGAATGAAGTCAACACGCACCCCAACAGCCTTCACGGACTAAGCCAAAGCTACAGACAGTCATTTACACATCAGACCGTAGGCGTACTATCTTTGATCAGACTAAGTTTGAATGCCACAACAAAAATGCCAACTCTCTCCACCCACTGTTTTTTTTTTTTTTTTTTTTCTTTTTTTTTCTTTTTTTTCTCTCTTTGATCTTTGAACCGCATAAGACGTCCCCTCCCACGAACGCTGTACCGAAAATAACCCCACATCTTTTTTATTTTTTCCCTCTTGTGTGTGCTGTCTGAAAAGGGGACTGTACTCTCCAACGACATATTACACATTACAGCTGTGAAGTTTTTCTTTCGAAAGGCCAGCAGCGGAACTCGAACCTGACAGACCTGGGATTTCCACGGTCCCCACGAAGAATGGTGCGGCAAGTTATCCACTGTGCTACCACGGACCCACACTTTGTGCACTAGAACGTGAATGGGGAAAGCAAAGTCACACGCGCGCGCGCGCGCGCGCGCGCGCGTGTGTGTGTGTGTGTGTGTGTGTGTACATATAGATACATAGGTAGATATGTACACGTGTTACAGAGTCTGTAATTTGTAACTGTTTAATGGATTCCACATCGTGTTCGTTTGTTTTCTTTCTTTGTTTCTTTCTGTCAGTCTGTCTGTTCATCTGTCTGTCTGTCTTCCTTTTTTTTTTCTTTCTTTTTCTTTTAATCCAACAATATCAGGATTCTTGTATTACTTCAACAAGTAAGGTACGAGGAAATTATTGATGAATATAAAAAGAAAGTTTACAGAATCATGCTTGATTAGAGAGCGTTAATGTTTACGGTTTACGAGGAAAAAGATTTTTTTTTTCAAAAGTCAGATGGTATTTGATTGGAAAAGATTTCCTTTCAGACCACTATAGCCATTGATAACAAGATTAATCATGTCTGCATGGGAAACTAGTGAAATGATGACAATGAACGCCAGGATAGTAGCTTAGTCAGACACTGGGTTATTTCAAACTTTCTCCTTTTTCATCAGTCATCTCTGTCTCTGTTTTATTTGAATTAATGTGTGTGCAGAGCTACACGATTCGACGAAATCCGCAGCTTAGACTATATCCTAACTAGCTGGAGCTGGTAGGGTTGTTTACGTTTTGGAATGGAAGGAAGCACGTACCAACAGTCCTCACGGACCCAAGCCAAAGCCAAAGCAGCAGACGGCCAGTCATCCACAAATCAAAAGTCTGAGTGATACGAGGAGAACGCTCAGTCCCTCCACCCACGCTTTTTGTCTTTTTTTACTCTTTTGATCTCTGAAACCGCATTGAAAACGTCCCCTCCCATGTACGGTGCACCGAATAACCCCCACCATTTTTTTTTTCTGAGTGCCGCTGTTTTTTTGTTTGTTTTGTTTTTTTGTTTTTTGAGTGCCGCTGCTTGCTGTAAAGGGACTGTCCTTCCTAACGACGTATATATATACAAAATAACAGCTGTCAAGTGCAGTCAGTACGTGCTGAACACTGATTGGTCGATAGTTACGCACATCTCCTTTGAGTGTGTGTGTGTGTGTGTGTGGGCCTGCGTTTTGGGGGTCTGGTGAAATGGTGACATTTTGACCTGTCTGCCGCATTACAAAAACAAAAATTCTTTGGATTCTTAAGCTGACTAACGGTAAATTGTTGATGGGAGGAAGACTGACCGCCAGTACTGCTCTGGATTCGTAATACCAAAAATATGGCGAACGTGGAGTTAGAATGTAAATATCATTGACGAATTCCTGTGTCAACGTACGACAGAGGTTTTTTTTTTTTTTTTTTGTATTTTTTTGCAATCCTTTCATGGACATAGAACACCACTTTTGATGTTATTTTTTAATTTATTTATTTTTTTTTTTTTGCAGATTTCCACCCAATGGTCACAAAAAATTGCAGAAAGAAATACCCCCGCCCCCCCCCACCCCCCCCCCCCCCCCTCTCTGTCCTCTATTCCCTATCTGACCAATCACTGTATTAAATTCTAAAATTACGTGGGTTTTTTTTCCTACGCAGTTTGTATGTAAAAAACTGTCAATACTGAAAGCAATGATAAATTTGGGAGGAGTAAAGTGTACATAAGTCTAACATAAACGAGAATATGTATATTTTTTTATCACTACCTTCAACACCGTCACCTTTGCCGAAAGCGAGGCTTAAAAGCAAATGGGTAGGGCTATCGATTTGATTGTCTTCAATATCAATACATCTACATTCAATGTAAACAGCTATATGGGAGCCTTTAGTGCACCTTTTTCTAAGCGTGCTTCGTGGCCGCTCTTGACATTGGGTCTGTTTACATTTAACGCTCACAACAATGAAGGTTGATGCGACAGGTGGGGGTTACCATCATGCCCACCTAGAAGGGGGGGGGGGGGGGGGGGGGGCAGGGGGTGGAGAGGGGAGGGGGTCTATGAAATATTACACAGTGGGGTCGGAATATGTTTTGCGTAGGGAGGGGCAGCCGAACTTACATGCCTGTCATCACCTCAGTCTTTACATGAGGAGAGGGGAGAGGTGGGGTGTGAGGGGGAGAGGGGACGGAGGCTTTCATCTCCGAAATGTTCACAAAGACAAAAAAGGGATGGAGGGGGAGAGGTTGGGTGGGAGGGGAGGCAGATTTTTATCTTCCAAATTACCGTAAAAGGGGGAGAGGGAGAGGGAGAGGGGGCTGCCACCTTCCAAGTTTTGATTTTTTTTTTTTTTAACAGACGGAGTCCGTTTCAAAAACGGAGTGACTCTGAGGGCGGAAATGAAACAATATTCAAAAGAAAGCTGGGATTAGTTACCGCCAAGGACTATGAGTTTGTTTTTTTTTAAAATTCTCTCATAAAAGCAAGTGGGTTAAAAGAGTGGGGTGGGGACCGCACCATAACATGCCATAATGGAGCTATCTGATGCAGCATGAGCCAAGATGATATCCCGAATACGTCTAACCAAAATACCGTGCGAAGACAACCAACAATGACATGATGCATGTGTCTTACAATGTCTTTTTTCCTACTATGTCAGTTATTTCTTTTTCTTTTTCTTTTTTAATAAACCTTTTGAGTTAGAGTGTGTGTGGATGTACCTGCAGACAAACAGTGCATCCTTGTCCACTCCTATCTTTCCATTAAAGCAGTTCTGATTTAAAACGGGTGCAGGTCAATTCGACAATAGAAAGGCCATTGTGTTTGGAGTCAGTATAAACATCAGTTACTGTGACTGATTTTGATTACATGTCATATAGACCGTCACCCGGAATCGGTGATAAAAGCAAAATAACATAAAATTTATAAAGCAAGACTAAAACGAGTATGTTTTTTTGTTTTTTTTTGCTTTTATTTTTAACCATTAAGGCTGTCGTAGACACATATATTATTTACTTTTTCCATCATGTATTTTACTTGTTTTTCTGTTGCCTTTCCATTTTTTTCGCTATTTTATATGATGAATTGTATCAGCTTATGGACAATGTCAATGATCCAAACATAAGGGGGGGGGGGGGGGGGGGGGGGGGGGGGGGGGGGGGGGGGGGGGGGGGGGGGTACCCGCAGTCTTTCTCCACACCCAATCTCCAGTGACATTTGAACTTCGTGTGTGTGTGTGTGTGTGTGGGTGTGTGTTTCTGAGTCGAGGTGAAACTTGTCACCGCGAAATACTCTCATCAAAAACTGAAATTACTGGGAGAGAGAGAGAGAGAGAGAGAGAGAGAAGAGACGAGAGAGAGATGAGATGAAGGGAGAGACGAGAGAGAGAGAGAGAGGAGGGTAGATGGGGTGGGGAGAGATGGGGTTGGTGCGGATGAGGGTATTTTTTTTTACAATATCGCATTCCCACGGACGGTAGCTATCAGTTTACAGTTACCCTACGAAGTGGATACAGAACCTACCAGATAGTGCAGGTTTTGTGGTATCTATTTCAAATAATCAAAATGTCACTCAAGAAGACACGCTTTGAGGTAACAGGAACATCGAAGGTTTGAACATGTTACCAGGGGAGTACATCCCTGTGCAAAACTGAAGGGGGTTATTAACTAAAGGGAGATAAACACAACCTGGCTTCCGGCCAGCTAGCTTATCAGGTGATCGGCCATAAAATGTGTCTCGCTATCTCTCCGCCCGTCTATCCAAGTATAAAGAAACAAGCACTGAAACAACAACAAAACGGGTATACATGTCTCCCCGAAAGTGGATCTCGTCATCGGATCGGAAAAGGAAAGAAAAAAACAAACAAAACATTCACCCAGTTACAGTCTGTAATTCAACACAAGACCCTCGCTCTGGCCAGCGCACTGACCGTCGTCACATAAAAACTGGTATATACCGCAAAACCCACATTTATATTCAGCTCTACCTCTGTCTTCTTCCTGCCTCCGTCCCCAACCCCCTTCCGTAATGAATGGGTGGGTAAACAAGGAAGGAACGAAAAGGAGACGGGTGGGGTGGAACGGGGCGTGTGTTTCCTTCCTTCCTTCCTTCCT
>JADBJO010019707.1:2500-5000 GCA_016801955.1 Conus betulinus | reverse complement strand
CGAATAAATGACAATGTAAATGAATATAAAATAAATATAAATACCCCAGAATGCAGTCTCAAGACTTAGAGAAGCCAGATTCCACTTACGTTTCTTCTTCTGTAGCAATCAGTGAGACTGGACACAGAATCTCAGAGCAGGAGAGACAAAACGTTCCTCCGTCTGGCTCGCACCCGTGTTTGAGTCTTACACTCTGGAGGTAACTGTTTTCAGTCTTGTTGTGAGTCTGTGAATGTTCGGGGCTTGATCTCTCCTTTCACAAGGCTTAGCTAACCATCAAAATTATTATTTTCTGACATCCTTCTGATTGACAGGTTGTCAGAGGAACGTGATAGCCAATGGAATTTATCATTGAATGGGGGTGGGGGTGGGGGTGGGGTGGGGGGGGGGGGGGGCGGTTAATCATCTGAAAGCAAGCAGAGACGTCTCAACACACGCAACGTGACATAACGCAGTTTGGGACCAAACGTGACAGTCTCATGGGTCTAGGTAATCTTCAGCCTTTGATGCTGATGTATAAACTTACGTGGTCTGCTACATGAATGTTGTGAATGTTGTTGTTGTTGTTGTTGTTGTTGTTGTCGTCGTCGTCGTCGTTGTTGTTGTTGTCGTTGTTGTTGTTGTTGTCGTTGTTGTCATCGTACCCTGGCTAAAAGACTCCAGGGATCATCCGAACAGCCGAAGCACTTGAACACTATGGTACAAATCCATCAGCTGGAGATGAGAACATTACGTGTGTGACCGTTTTTGATTACCCCGCCACATGGGCAGCCACACTCCGACTTCGGGGAATTTTGGAGACTGATAATGTTATGCTAGGAGCTTGTCACACAACTAAAGACAATCCCCGCATAACTATGCAGAGCATAACAACATTTTGATGTAGCCTTGGTGTTCTAGTCTATGTCAACTGGTCTGACACAGCCTTATAGCCAAGGCATGAATAAAATGTGTGCGCTCAAGACATTCCTACGGACGTGTCACGATTGCTGGCGTCCTTTTGTGGTGACGTGAGTGGCAAAGGAAAATGCTGAGACTGTTCATGAGTATCACGCCCCTGCCAGCATGGCGGCAGAAAACCCAAGTCAGCTGGACAGATGCAGGGGTGGTGTGTGTGTGTGTGTGGGGGGGGGGGGGGGGGGGGGGGGGGGGGGTGGGGGGGTGGAGTGGGGGAAGGAGCGAGAGCGAACGGTGGAGGGGATGTGGCGTCAAAAAACGACGTGAAACTGATAACGCTAAGGAAGGTGTGTGTGTGTGTGTGTGTGTGTGTGTGTGTGTGTGTGCGTGCGTGCGTGCGTGCGTGCGTGCGTGCGTGCGTGCGTGCGTGCGTGCGTGCACGTGTGTGTGTGTGTGTGTGTGTGTGTGTGTGTGTGTGTGTTTGTTTGTGTGTGAGAGAGAGACACAGACAGACACAGAGAGACAGACACAGAGAGGGGGAGACAGACAGACAGACCAACAGAGAGAGAGAGAGAGAGAGAGAGAGAGAGAGAGAGAGAGAGAGAGAGAGAGAGAGAGAAGCGTGTGGAATTGGATGGTGTGTTCCAGGTATTCAACTCGAGACAGGGAGTGAGGGAGGGAGGGGAGGGAGGGAGGAGGGGAAAGGAGTTTCAACCTTGACCTGAAGTGTGTGTATACTTGGTAAACAGGAAGTGAAAATGATAAACATTTTTTTTTGTAAGATATAAAAATGGCATGAGTCCACTGTCAGCAAACTGACTGAAATCGAATATTGGAGAACATTCATCGGAGAAACTTCCTTTGGCAAACATGTCTCTGTGTCTGGCTGATTTTTCATTGTCCCTGTTCCCCTCCCCGCCTCTCCCCCCACCCACCACCCCTCTCTCCAGTCCTCTCTCTCTCTCTCTAACTCTCTATCCCTCTCTCTCTCTCTCTCTCTCTCCTCTCTCTCCTCTCTCTGTCTGTCTTTGCCTCTGTCTCTGTTTCTGTATCTCTCTGTCTCTGCCTCTCTGTCTGTCACTCAGCCTCTCTCCTCTCTCTCTCTCTCTTCTTTCTTCTCTCTCTCTCTCCGTCTTCTGTGTGTGTGTTGTGTGTGTGTGTGTGTGTGTGTGTGTGTGTGTATGTGGAAGAGATCAGTAAGATACAATGTCATCATTTGATTGAGTGGATGGTCGAGTCAGTCTTGAGATTATTTTTTAAAGCTTACTGCATTACTCCTGTGCGTGAGTACATAAGGAAATGTTACGAATTTATTTGTTTTTGTTACCTTTGATTTGATACACACTAACAATGAATGTGCGTACTATTTGTTTGCAGGAAAGGAAGAGAGGGAAATGCTATTGTTATGTTACCCTTCCCCCTTTGTCAAAAGACCTCTTTGGTAATGACAATAAAATATCAAGTGTCAAAGTCAGTCCTCTCTCTCTCTCTCGCTCTCTCTCTCTCTCTCTCTGTCTGTCTGTCTCACACACACCCACACACACACACACACACACAACACACACACACACACACACACACACACACACACACACACACACAC
>JADBJO010019706.1:30000-32708 GCA_016801955.1 Conus betulinus | reverse complement strand
TGAGTCACTTTGGTATTCAGTGATGGGCATTTCCACCCAACATATGCAAGACACTACCTTTGAACTAAGCGCTGACCTGTTTACCCTTGAAATTTCTTTGAGGTGATAAGGACAACAAAAGTTAGTAATCAGAAGTGAAAAGATGTAATATCAACATTCCATAGATTCCAAACATTCAGTGATACATGCTGCATATGCTCCCCATCCTGCCAACCACCCCTCCCCTTTCCTCCCAACCCTCCTCTCCTCCTTTGGACATCTTTTTTTTAACTGTCTCTATAGTTATGATCATCCACAGTTTCATTTCCACCACATATGAATCAATCAACAGAAATCATATCCCCTGTCATGATGCGATAGATGGCCACATGACAAGCTCCCTGAAGACTGATAACAAACAGAGATATAGCTGTGTATTGAGGAATCAGAAAGAACAACAGTGTAGAGTAATATTGCAGAGGCAAAAACACAGAACAAACAAACAACATAACAACAACAGCACGCACAACAGACACAGCTGATCTCAGCACTCTCTGCCCAGCTACTTGAAAAAAAAGATGATTCTGTTTCAAGCCTCTGTCGCTGACTTACCAGCTGCAGAATCCCTGACACGCTAGACCAGGTGGCCTCAACAATGTTTTCTCCCCCGTCCACCATACCCTGGTAACCCTGCAGAAGAAATAACAACAAAAAAAAAAAACACAAACATAAAATTAGTACTGAATTTACCATGCAGCTTTCAGACCATGCCAAGCAGGCTCCAAAAAAAGCCTGCAAATGTAAGACAAATTTACATGGTTCAAATCTTAAAAAGTTTAAAGACTGTATCCACCAAACATGAACAAACAAATCACAAGGCAAGACATGATGTGTTTTCGACCTTTTATGTCTGAGGTCTTCTTCAGGAAAGAGAAACAACTCTCAGGACAATGAAAATGAAGAACGAGCAATCACAATTTCTCATCAAATTCAGCACAAGATGGGCGCTGAATTCAACACCCATTTTGCATTGAATTTGATGAGATACGTGATTGCTTACCCTCTCTCTACTTTCTGTTTTTATTACACACCTACATATCCTTCTCTCATCCTACCCCCCCATCCTCTCTCTCTCTCTCTCTCTCTCTCTCTCTCTCTCTCTTCCAGTTCGTGCATGTGTACCAAACTTGGTAACTTTGATTTTCATACTTGTGCATATGTAAGCTACTGTGGATGCTGTAATCATGTATGAATGCGAGAATGTGTGTGTGTGTGTGTGTGTGTGTGTGTGTGTGTGTGTGTGTGTGTGTGTGTGTGTGTGTGTGTAAGTTAGTAAGTTTGCGTATGCATCCATGTATGAGTGTGCACATGCATGTGTTTTAAGCATGCATGCTTAATATTTCTATAATAAAACTCACCCATTACACATTCTCATTATTAACAAACCAACAACAAGAACAGTAGATGCTTTGTAACAGTGCCATTGATGATGTTGCAAAATAGCTATGTTCATTACGTTGACACCTGGTGACTGCATAAACCACATCAAAGACGTGTTGTTTATTTTTTGTTTTAATAAATGTCAGCGAATAAGACTCGTTTGTCCACGTTTCCCTGGGCGGTTTGCTGACATTTATTTAAGATTTGTTTAGATTTCCGCCTGCAGTCGTTTCACTTTGCAACTAGATCTATTTTTTGTTTATCGTTTGAAACTGCAACCATTCCAAGATAACATTTCAGGGCGACAAGTCTTAATAAAGCCAAAATATCAGATTTTGTGATTTAACAGGAAAAAAAAAAAAAACAAAACAAACAAAAAAAAAAACAAAAAAACAAAGAAAAAGAAAGAAAGAAGGACAGAAAACCAAGACTATGGTTGACTGACAATTTTTTCCCAACTCTCTTTTCCTGCATGGACAAACAATTTCTCTGTCTTGCACTATCATTCCCAATCACTTTTTACCTGTACTCAAAATGGTTAATTAAAGACAGAAAAAAAATTGAGGTTTCAGATATATTCATAAAGGCAAGAGTTTTAAAAAGTGAAATTATATGAAAAGGGAGACACAAAAAAAAAAAGGGGTGGAGGAGGGGGGGATCTTATCTATTTATTGTTTTTTTTTTTTGTTTTATTTTTTTTCAAGCACAACCACAATTCAAGCAAACATTGACAACAAGCAAGAACAACAAGCAAAAAAAAAAAAAAAAAAAAAAAAAAAAAGGGGGGGGGGATGTTTTTTGCTTTTTTTTTCAAGCACAACTGCAATCACAATTTAAACAGACATGGACAACAAGCAAAAACAACAACTAGCACAATAATAAACTCTAAAGCGGCACTGACCTCTTTTATAACGTAGACTTTGCATCCCAAGTAGAATCCCATTCGCACCACAGCACGGACAGCGCCATTCATTCCTGAGAAAACCAAGAGCACCACACTGGTATCAGTCCGTCAGGCTGTGACTCATAGTGCTCTATTACAATCATCATGACATCAGGTTTTGGTGTGTGTTTTTAAATCACTGTGATGTTGAGCACATCTATGCGCACACAGAGTGACCAACACAGACACATGAATAAACATATACACATGCACACACACACACACACACACACATACACATGCACAAATGCATACACACACACACACACACACACACACACACACACACACACACACACACACATACGTACATGTGCGTGTACACACACACACACACACACACACA
>JADBJO010019706.1:0-25000 GCA_016801955.1 Conus betulinus | reverse complement strand
TTTGATAAAGAATATACGTACATGTACTGATGCAGATAAGGTATGTGTTCATCTTCAGCTGTTGTTCTATGGAATCAAAACTTACTGTCTTCCTTTTCTGGGCTTTTTTTTTTTCTTTTTGGTAGAAATCATTTACTTTGTCCTTTTTCCCCTTCTGACTGTAGATTTCCAACATGCCGACACCTGATCTTCTGACCGAGAGAAATCTGATGGTCTATTACGTATTATGCACAACATAAAAAGTTCCAAGGTCCAGATCTGGGAAGGGGGGGGGGGGGGGGGGGGGGGGGGGGGGGGGAGGCTGGGGTAGAAACTATGTTAAGTGGTGAAGCAGTGGAAAGAACGGGATGGCAAAGGAGCGGAAGGGGAAAAAGAGAATGGGGGTAATGTGAGTGAATGGCGGGATGTAAGGACTTTCTTACGTTCATACAAAAATCTACGTGTGGGTACATCACGGTATGATGATGATGATGATGATTCATCTCATGTGTACATCACGGTTGATGATGATTCTCATTGCCAACTAACCGCAATCAATCAAAATTATACCATGAATGCACCACTTGTCACAAGCGAGAACACATTGTAATCATCATTATTTCATCTCTTTTTTTTTTTTAAGAAAAAAAAAAAAATCGGGGAGGGGGGAGGGGGTGAGGAGAGGAGGGAGGGGAGGGGGTAGTGCTGGTTACGAACCTTGAGAGTCTCCACCGCTGGTGAAAACTCCAATGACATTGCCAGACCAAGAACCGGGAGCAATCATATGTCCCTCTTTCCCTGGAGTAGCCATGACGCTCTCTCTTCTAGGATATTCATCCCTTTTGACTCCTTGGCTTGTTGCATCCATTTTGGCAACGATCGCAAACACTATCCGATACAATCACTGAGACAAATGCTGATGGAGTAAAAGCGTCTGCAAAGGGCTCATCCGTTGCTATGACCTTCACCCGAAGTCCTTGAACTTAGATAGCTTTTCCGGTCTACCTTCGCTTTCAAAAACTTAGCTGTGCTTTAATAACAATAATTATTCTTATTATTATTCATGGCGCTTAATCTTACATCATAAGGCCTAAACGCTAACAATTATGTAAAAGGTTAAAGAAACATAAAATGAAACCAATAAGAAGATGAATATTGCAATAAGTACCATGCATCTACAAACAAGGGTGCACCCACCCACGCACATACATATTCACACACGCACACAAAACGCATGATCCCACACACACTGTCGCACAACAACGGACACAACAGCATGAGCGCACACACAAACACACACATGCGCGTACGTCCACCCCCCACCCCCACCCCCCGCAGAATCGATTTGATGGGCAAGGGAAGGGGAAGAATGAACTGCTGTTGATAGGTGAAGAGGGTTGTTTTAAGAGATGCCTTGAAAGAAGACAGAGAGTTTTGAACTACTGTTTTATGCGTTACTTCTGTGGAGTTATCAAAATATACGACAGCAGTGAAATCGAAATCCACGCGCACACATATGTCAAATGTTGCGCACAGTATGTATTCTAAGTACCCCATCACCCCGACGGAATGGGATGGTAACATTCCGTCCCCTGCCCACAATGACGCCAGCCTCCATGTTTTCATATATCACGTCCCCACCTGTCTTCCCCACAATGTCTTCTCCCCTCATCCTCCCTCCAGCCCCTTCCTCTACCAGATAGTCTTGGCTATCCCATGGTGGGCTAGTCCCAGGGAGGGGGGGGGGGGGGGGAAGCAGATTGGGCCAGCCAATATTGAGGTCCCCCTCCCCACACACACACACACACACATATACGAATCTTATCCAGACCGTAGCTGTTTTCCCTAAAACACCCATCCCCCACCCCCACCCCTTCCATCAGTCTGGTTAATGTGGTTAATGGGCAGTGGGCTTAACCCCCCCCCCCCCACCCCCTCCTTATCTCATCCCTCTTCGTGCTACCTGCTCCTCCCAAGAGACTGTCACAAAGATGGATGGATGTAGGATCTATTCGGCCTATATAGGGGTCTGCGCTCTCTCAAATGCCCATCTCGTTACAATATACTAACATGAGTTGAAACAGTTAAAGCTGAAGCAGGAGGTGGGCTGAAGAGAGGGGAGAGGGGCAGAAGGGAAGAGGGAGTGGGTGGAGAGTGGAAGTAATGTCTTCAAATTTTCCATTCATTCAGAATACTCTCTCTCTCTCTCTCTCTCTCTCCTCTCTCTCTCTCTCATCTCCACACACACACACACACACACGCGCGCGCGCGCGCGCGCTCGCTCACCTGCAAAACCACTCCACCAGAAGTCCTATCATTCGACCGAATCTGAATTCCTTCCTGTGCCTCTGATCAGCAACAAGTTGAAACCGGGTGTTATTGTTGTCGTTGGTGTTGGTATTGTCGTTCTTCTTGCTTTCGTTTTGCTTTGTCTTGTTTGGTTGTCTTTAATGCACAATCAGTGAGTGAAATTGTTTCTTTTGTGCGTTTACGTCATATTACCCTCAGTGGAAGCCTACAAATCCTGGAAATTTAAACAGCAACCCCATCCCCGCATCATAATCCCACACCATCCTGCCCGTTTGCTTTCTCCCTTTCTCCGCCACACCCTCCTTTCTTTTTCTCCATATCCATTTCTACTGAACTTTCCTTTTCCTTCCACTTGCGAATACTACCCCTGGCTGATACTCAGCTGTCCTCAAGCAGATCATTGTAAGTGCACACGATGCATGCTGTGTGTGCATATGTCATCTTTAGTTCGGCCTGTTGGGTCAACTCCTTCCCAACATAGTGATGACATGGAGCGCATGGAGTTACCTGCCCATTGTAGGCCATGCAGAGCTACGGTTTACAGTCTCATTTAAAAAAGTTTTTTGAAGAATGAGATCAGAACTTATGTTAACTCTAAGCCCCCCACCCCACCCCTCCCTCCCCTGAAGGAAAAGAAGAGAAACTAAAAATAAACAGTCCATGTCTCCATCAAAGGTCAAAGTTCAGGATCACTATCTAGGTCGTGTAGCCCAGACAAAGGGAAAACTTTGTGCTTCACCGATAACATTTCTTCGCGGTAATGAAAAAGGAGACTTTATCCCTTGTGACAGATGGCATTCATATATTTGTAGATCAGAATTGTCTACGTTTATGAATAACACATCTTCCCAAATTGTTAACCATGTCAGTGTACAAGATTGTTCAATGCCATCTTAACCTAAGAACGTTAATATTAGATTACAATAATCATCATACATAAGTATGTAATAAGCACATCTCTGCCCTATTTGTAATCAGAGTTTAAACTGTTACCTCTCTGTCAGCTGGTAATAAGTGCCAACCTCACAATGGCAGATGCTTTGTGTGTTTTCGATGCCATGCTTATAGAAAGATGCTTATGGTGGCTCTTTGTTTTAGGCCAGCCTGCGTCCCTCCATCAAACATCATCACATCTCTCCCTGCCGCCTTTCCCCGCTCCTCTCTCTCGGTCTCTGTCTGTCTGTCTGACCAAAGACAGTTCGCCTCTGTAGGGCGATATGTCTTTGGTCTGACCAAGATAGTACGCCCTACGAAGAACGTACTGTCTTTGGTCTGACACACACACACACACACACACACACACAACACACACACTCTCTCTCTCTCTCTCTCCTCTCTCTCTCTCTCTGTCTCTCTCTCTGTCTGTCTGTCTGTCTGTCTGTCTCTCTCTCTCTCTCTCTCTCCACCACCCCCCCGCCTCGTCCCGCCTTCCGAGTCCCAAATTGTTCAGTACAACAAAGATCAACGGATGCTTGTGTATGCTGCATTGACGATAGATTGGGCCTAATTTGCATCTGTGGTTAAGAACCTGTGATTATTTTAGCTGGTCCATCTTAGTTTTTGTCCTTTTTTTCTTTTTCTTTTTTTTCCCGCAAAAAATTAGTATTTTACCTCAACATGATTTATCAGTAGGAATCAAAACGAATTAAAGATTATAGTTTGTGAAAAAGAGACCCCCTTCATGTTTAACCATAATGCCACTGAAGACTACAAAGTACTTCCTTTATAATCAGCTTCAGTGTGGCCATGAGGTAGGTGTATATTCAGTGTGTTACTTTTTATTGTGCTCTGTCTCTAATCTTGCATTGTTTGAGGTCCCACGTATTCAAAACGGTCACAAAAAACGACAACCAAACGTCAAGTCATGCTGTAAAATAGATCTGCGTATACTTGGTATCGGTACTGGAAAACTTTTTCAGTCGGTCAGCAGACATGCAGTTGCACAACTGAATGAAACAACATGGCCGAAAAAGTGAAAGTAGCTTTGACTAAGTACTACAAACTTTTGCTTTTACTTAACACGTATAACGCTTGCATGAATTTTTTTCGTACGTACACGCACTCCTGTTTGAGCAAGACGTCCTGTATGGACACTGTCTAAATAATCATGTATGCTGTACATGTGACGTGGGGCACAGGGTAAGCTTGGCCCATGGTAATAAATATCCTTCTTCTTCTTCTTCTGCTTCCTTTAAACATCGGTGGGGAGGGGGAGGGGTCCACAAGCCTGTTGACATAGACATGTAGGACAGCAGTAGGGGGACTTGTGGGGTGGGGTGGTGGTGGTAGGGGAGAGGGAGGGGGGTGGGGGGGGGGGGAGGGCACTGGTTGGTCAAATTTAGGACTTGAAGCACTCCACTGAGGTTGAGGAGATAACCTCAGGAGGCAGGCAGTTCCAGTCCCTGACAGTCCTAGGGAAGATATAGACTAAGAGGGTTTAGTACCTGAAGTAGTGTAAGCCTGTGAAACTAACTCATATTATGGTCTATTTTAGTTTGTTCTTGGTTAACATTACAAGTCAAGCGGCTGTCCTAGTCTTGAGGAGAAAAAACCATCAATAACGAAACTGCAGAACCAACCATTTGCGGTACCAAAGAATACTGGACAAGCCGGCTATATTCCAGCTTCTTCCCAAGGACCGTCAGGGACTGGAATAGGCTTTCTTCAAAAAAGTTGCCTTGTCCCCCACCCTTGACACCTTCAATAGGAGGGTATCAAAACTTGCCCAATTCACCTACATCCCCCCCCTCTCCTTCCCTTTCCCCTCCTCACCTCCCCAAACCCTCCCCACCCCTGCCCAGTCTTGTGGCAGAGTTGGGCCAGCAAAGCCTGGTGTTGTGTTGGACTTGGAGACCATTGGGGTGCCACACTTCTTAAGGTGGAGGTCTGACCATGTCCTCAAGGCTTCTCACCCCAAAAACCCCCCCCCCCCTCCCCACTCCCCCGCCCCCCCAGGCCTCTCCCCAGCCCATATGTCCTTCCCCCCTGATAGCTGGGAAAATCCACTCTACAGGTCTCCTCCCCCCCCCCCCCCCCCTTCCCCCGCCATGCCACAACCCTCCACACACATCTCCTTACTTTCAACTTCGAATTATGTTATCTCTTTTTGAAGTTTTTCGTAGCCCTGCGCACCCTGTATATGACAATAATGATCGGCTTTCAATTGATGGGCATTAACGGAAGAAGTTACACCTTGTGCATGGTGTTAGAGACACATCTAGAGGTTTACGTAATAATGGATGAATAAGGGTTTCCATACCCTTTGTTATATTTGAGAGGGTAATCATATCTTCAATAAAAAAAAAAATTGGGGGGGGGGGGGGGGGTGAAGGGTGCACATCCAACAGCTGCCATACCATATTAAAAGAATTATGCTAGTACTGGCCTTTTTTGTTGTTGTTTGGGGCAGTGCTTGTGGTGGTAAAAAAATGAAAAGTTAAACAGTATTGGCTTCATGTCAGTCAGAGATGCCATTTCGCATTTATTTCTTCATGTTTAACTCCAACCTTGTAGACAAATGAAACTTGAAAGTGAACTTCGAGAGCCAGTGAGCAGTTTGTCTCTGACAAACTAACTAGGCCTTTGCTGACTGGCAGCACTGAAGCAGATGAAGCGGAAAGGGAAAAACTCTGTTCAATCACAGGTCATTCGTAATATGTGATCCTATTCAATCAATCGTGCTTTAGTTCAACTGGAAAAAAGTGAAACAGTTGGCTGTAACAAGATCCCTTAGCAAAAGATCTGGTGCATGTTCCTAATCTCTTAATTTTCTTTACCCGCTTGATTAATATTCAGTAAATGTTCACCATTTTGCTTTTTTTTTCAAGAATGTAATTTTTGATTAGTATGTGATTTGCCCCTTTTGAAACAAAGGTTGACAACCTTTAGAATTGTTGTTGGTTTTTGGCGCTAAATCACATGAAATCATCATTGTTTTCCGTTGATTCTTGTGGACTAGGTTGTCGCCTCTGTTATTTTGCTTTATACTTTACTCAGATTACAGGTGCTTTTTGTACCCCATTACAAATAGAATACGTTCTTCTTTGCCAAGCCATTGGTAAATGTGATTAACTCGTAAGTTACCACCAGGTCTGCCACCACAGGAACTGAGGAAATAATAATAAAAGAGCATGCCTGTGTATGTGCCCACTGGGAAGTAATTTAGTGGCCTTTGATCAGCGTCGGTCATCATTGACTATGATGGATGTTCTTCTGCTATCCAAGAATTTCAAGCACTGCTCAGCACTTTCACTTAGCGATTGTTAGTAATCATGAATTAAAATGTTTTTTATTTTTTTTTTTTTTTGCATGCAGGCAAAATAACATCTGAGAAGTAATGTTTTAGAGGTATGAAAACAAAAACTAGAGATGATACTAAATGTGGGTGGGAACATTCCTGGAGAGGTTTATGCCACTGATCTATGATTAAAACTTGTGCAGTCAAAAGTGTTAGTAGACTTAGGCTTCAGCAAAATCATGTACAGGTGTCCTTTGTGTCAGTGTCACCGATTGGTGCACATATGGAGAGGTCCACTTCCCTCTGTAAAACTAAAAGCAATTATCAGTGAGATAGACACAAAACTGGAGTAGAAAGTAATCTATTTCGTTTGCCAGGTATAGAATGTAAACTCACCTGCCATCTTTATGATTTCAGTACTCTGCGTCTGCAGAAACGGCTTTCCGCAGCCCGTGCTAAAAATGCGGTAAAAAAAACAAAGTGTGGCTGGATCCAAACGAGACAAATGAGATAGCCAATGCTAATTCTCGTGAGTATACTATAAAGATTGTGTTAGTCTGCATGTGTGTTTTGTTATGTGAAAGAATATGTTGGTGTGTTATATGTTTTTAACCATGCATTCCTTCAAATACACATGCAAGAAATTATAATAATTTAAAAATTTCAGTTGTTACCAGAAAAAATAAGTGTTTGTAGGTTCCCCATGCTCGTATTTTGTTGATTCCAGATCGTTGAAAGAGCTCTGTATAGTGTAGAGACATGTGACTATACATAACTCCTAGTGACAGGACTGATTATGTGATTATAAAATTTGAATTTCAATGCCTTGAATGTCCTTAGGAGTTGTTTCTACCAAGGCATGCTTGAAGATTTCATGAATTTTTGCCTGTAAGCATTTTGATTGTTTAATCATTTTTTAATTTACTAGTTCAGTCCTATTCATCTGAAAATTTTGTGTTTACAAAAGGATTTGATGTTTTGCAATATGTGTGATGTTTGAATTGAAATCAGTTGAAGATGAAGAGGTATTTAACTATCATGAATCATGTGTTTCAGGTCAGAACATCGCAAAACTGATCAAGGATGGTCTCATCATTCGCAAGCCTGTCAAAGTGCACTCCAGAGCTCGTGTAAGAAAGAACGCTGAGGCTCGCCGTAAAGGACGTCACATGGGCCATGGCAAACGCAAAGGCACAGCCAATGCCCGTATGCCTGTCAAAATCTTATGGATTCGCCGCATGCGCGTTGTTGAGGAATCTGTTGCGGAAAATACAGGGAAGCCAAGAAGATCGACAAGCACCTGTAAGTTGGTTTGTTTTTCAGGGCAATGAGTGGGAGGAGAGGGCTGGGGAGAAGGAAGGGGGGTGGAAGAGAAGGGGAAGATGTGTGACTGTTGTTCATTTATTGAGAGGCCTTGTCATATTTTTGTTGTGTTTTGCTCTTGCATCTTCTGTGCCTTTTCAGTGGCATTACTCCCATGTGACTCATTCCAGCTCACCATTCATTGCCACACCCCTGGTGTGTCCCATCCCATCCCAGCTCTAGCACTGGTAATTCCCAGAAGCAGTCAGTGTTAAACGTTCATGACACAGCCCACCAGAGTCACTTCGGTGGTTTTCAGGGGTGGCCCATTGTGGTGGAAACGGTGTTCCTTATAGCATGTTAAAACGATGATCCATGGGACCCTCTGTTGAAACGTGTGAAGATCCTTTGGAGAAATCTGAGAGAGCTGACAAAGTAAAAATGTGACCCGTTCTCACAAAATCACCCGTAAGTCGCCTCAGGCTTTTCTGTTCAATTTGGCCTGACAGGGTTGTGGGTCAAATTGTCCATTTTGGGTTTTCTGCAGAAAATCACTCTGTCTGGACTTATTCTACACTATACTAGTTGGATTTGCCCAAAATCGAACGAGAAAAGGCTTAAAAAGTGATTTTTTCTCATGTTAGAAGCTTGTTTTGTGATCGTTCTGTGTGCAAAGAGGCCTATTTTTCAAACACATTTTTTCTAACTTCACCCTGACAGGGCCCCCAGCATGTTATATACCTACAGAAAGCTCGTAGTGTCTATTTTTAAACTTGACAGACTATTTGAACAGAACAACCAATCAGAACTCACGAGACGGCAAAGTATCACGTAAACAGTGCGTGAACACTGACCAATCAGCGAGCCCACTATGAGACAGCCTTGGTGACATGACTTGTCTCTAGTTGTAATCCTGTTCCTGATTGGTTAAAATCTATTCGGCGACCGACTTCCGCGGTAAACACAGTGCTGATCAACAATGGCGAGCGAAGATGCCGTGTTGCTTACCTTCTTGAATTCGTGCCAGTCAAGCAATTTATTGGGCATGGAACCGACAGAAATGCAGCGAAAGAATTCATTGAAGATTATTTTACTGCCAAGCACACCGAAGAAAACTGGTCGGACCCTGACGACTACGATTCCGATGAAGAAGGTTCATTTCCAGACTCAAACTCGAGCCGGTCGAATCTGAACCTGAGGAAAGCGTGATGACGATGCCGAGACAGCTTTTGCTAACGAACAAGAAAGAGTTGCTCGAGCGAAAGAGTCAATTGGTGTGGATGATAGTGCAGTTCTTCAAAAGAAGGAACCGCTGACTGTGATGAAGACATGGTTTTCAATGGACTCCCCTGCCCCTGCCATGGTTGCCAGTGCCCAGCAGTGGTCATGCCAGTGCAAGCAGATCAAAGTTGCGACAAAGGCAGCAGGTGACCAGCGAAGTGGATGCGTGACACAATTCAGCCCAGATGAAATTGTGGATATTCAGCTGTCAGTCCAAGAGTTGATGAGAGGTGAGCTGTAAATTAATGTGCTTGCATGGATGTGTACTGGGTGAAGTGGAGGCCAGGGGAATGCATAGTGTGTGTGTGTGTGTGTGTGTGTGTGTGTGTGTGGTGTGTGAACATGTGTGGTGTGTGTGTGTGTGTGTGTGTGTGTGTGTGGTGTGTGTGTGTGTGTGTGTGTGTGTGGTGTGTGTGTGTGTGTGGGTGTGTGTGTGTGTGAAGCATTAGTGTGTTGTGAGCATGTGGTGTGTGTTGTGTGTGTGTGTGTGGTGTGGGTGTGTGAATGATGAACAGTGATTGTATGTATGTGTGGGTGTGTGTGTGTGGTGTGTGTGTGTGTGTGTAAATGAACATGTGTGTTATTGTGTGTGTGTGTGTGTGTGTGTGTGTGTGTGTGTGTGTGGTGTGAATGAATTCTGATGTGTGTGTGGGTATAATGTGTTATGGTTTTGGTGGTGGGTGTGGTGTGTGTGGTGTGATTTGTGTGTTGTGAATAGTGACTAAGTGTGCTTTTGTTGTCAGCACAATGCTCATTAAATGAACCCCTGTGAAAGGGTCTTTTTTGTTGATCTGAATTTTAAAAAATGAATGTGCCAGACAACTAGTACAAACAATTTACAAGATTTCTTGACTCTATTATCTGGAGGATTTGCTTTAATTTCCTTTTAAAGATTTGGTTCATTTCATCCTGCAGTCACCAGACATTGAAAACTAAAAATTTTTTCTCTATTTTTACCTATACTCAACAAATACATTGGAGGGGTGGTGGGGTTAGATTGTGTTTGTATTTTATATAAATTTCCTCTGTACTTAACTGTACCTGAATTTTGATTGCATTCAGTCATTTCTTCAAAGCTTTATTTTATTTATTTTTTTTGCATTCATGTCAGTAGCAGCAGCATCTTACTTTTAATCAACTTTTAAGCATAGTGCTAGTTAAACAGATAAAGCATCAATAATTTTTCTTAGGCCAGGCAAAAATGAACCATTACTTTATGTTTTAATGTGAATACCACAGACACAACACCCATAAATTATTAACAGAACCAAAAGACACATCTATAAACAATATTGTGTGTGCTGCAGGTTTGATTTATGTATTAAAAGACACATTAGTTATTTTTTGTTATATTGTGTTTGCAGATACAAAGGATATGATGATTCTTGGTATCATCGCATCAAGTATCCGAAATGGCCAGACAACAGAATGTTCAAAGCGCAAAAAGAGCAGACGGACCGCCAGAAATCCCCGTTCTTCATATACTTTAAAGTCCAGATCTGTCTGCAGCAAGAGACTTTATGCAAGCTTGTTTGGTAAGTAGAAATTGAACAACTACCTATGTACTATTCACTGAATGACACAAGGTAATCCCCACCCTCTCCCAGCCCAAGCCCCCAAAAAGAACCATGCACACACACAAACACACACACACACACACACACACACACACACAACACACTGACTGACTGAAACCAGTTTTATTGTCAGATTAACTCGAGGTTATACTCGCACACACCACACACATCACACACAACACACACCACACACCCACACACACACACACACACACATTACACACACACACACACTTGTACACACTGTTTTACTGACATTTAGCCTGACCTACTTAAAGTCAGACTAAGTCTAAGTGGGAGAAGCATTTTAGGTAGATGATGAATAGAAAGAAGGTGAATACCAATGGAATATACAATGAGTAAGTTAAAGAAAGAAAATTTTTTAATGTGTAATACTGTAGATCTATAGAGTTTAATAAATGAATCAGTGGAAATACAGATTTGATTTTAGAAAAAGAGGAGAAAACATTATTTCAAAAAGTGTAATAAAAGAAGTGTAAGGGTGAAAAGGAAACAAAATTACCTAAATGATAGAGATTGGATTTGAAGGAAACATTATAATTCTGATGGTATTGTAATTGACTGTACAAGTTGTTTTTAAAACCATCGAGAAAAAAGCAGCAGTTCAAGATCAACAGAAAGAAATAGGGCAGGTTAAGTTGTACTACAGAAACTTTTTTTTTAACTTCCCCCATTGTGTGTGTGTGTGTGTGTGTGTGTGTTGTGTGTGGTGTGTGAACCTGTGGATGGACTGAAATGAATGATGCTTTTCAGTGTGACTGTATCCAAACATATTATCATTTTTAATCATCCAATGGGTAGTAATCTATTCTTGTTCATTTGTTCATGTCTTTGCAGCATTGGTGACCAGACAACTGAAGACACTGTGCAAACATTTCAAAGAGTTTGGACTGGTCCCTAGAAAGCTGATGTCTGGGAGGGAGAAAAAAAACAACACTAAAGCTCTCTGCCTTGCTGACAATGAACGTGTTGTAGACTTCATAAAGGGCTATGCTCGCCACCATGCCATCTGCTTGCCTGGTCGTGTCCCTGGATTCAAAAGGGATGACCTTCAGCTGCTACCAACATCAGAGACAAAAAGCACAATCTCACAGGCGGTACCGCGCTCAAGTTGCCAAAATGCAGGTTTGGTTATACCTTGGACTTTATTTGTTTAAATATGAACTTAAACACAAACAAAAGCAATCAAATGAACAAAATCACAAACAAATAGAAACATTTGCATTCATAAGTCGGTTAGGCTCATTCAAACTATAACTGGTTTTATCAAGATGTTTCGCACTTTTTTGGTGATGGATCCTCATACAGATTCTTTTTAAATTTTATTCTGGCAGTCTTTTTTGTGAATTTGTTCATGATTTCCTTTTGCCCCCACTGACTGAGCATAAGCAGAATGATAGAGCTACAACTGAAAAGCGCACCTTATGTGGTTGGATGCCCTCTGTTGGATTTTCATTGATGCACTTTCTGTGGACTACTAGTGATGAGGATAGAACAGGAAATCTATGTGTGTTTGAAAAAATGAGGACAGAATAAGCCACTTCAGGTAAGTGCAGATAGAATATTATGGAAAATAGTACACCAACAATGAATAATGGGGAGAAAAAAGAAAAAGTGATGCAAAAAATTATCCAATAAAAAAATAAGTAATGTCCGTTAAATTTGATTTCAGGTCATCGATTGTGGGTGCCTCAACCTTCCGGAAACTGTGGCTACAGCTCTGTCCGTACATTGTGGTGACGCGGCCTTCAACGGATCTTGTTGGCGATGTCAGTTAGAATACATCAAAAATCTTCCGTGGAGCGTGGACCTTAGAAGAAAAGCAAGCTCTGATGGACGAACATCAGCGACATTTAAGTGCTGTGGAAGCCGCAGAGCGACAGTTCTACAGAGATATGGTGGCAAGTTCCAAGGCAAACAGTGGCTCAGCAAGGTTTTGCTGGCCTTGGCCCATCCATTCCAAAACAGCAGGGACATTACCCTGCATTATTCGTTGATTTTGCGCAACAGGTGCATTTCCCTAGCTGGCGGATCAGCCAGGTCCATGTACTTTCTGGACACCAAGAAAGTGCGGCATATTTGGGATCTGCTGTGAAGGATTTCCTAAACAGGTGAACTATTTGATTGATGAAAGTGTAATGTAAGCAAAGGCTCAAATGGGTTCATCAGCTACCTCCATCATTTTTTGAGAGAACGCTTGCGCTCGGCGAGAAACAGGTCGAAGTCATGTCAGTCTTCATGTGATAACTGTTCTGGCCAAAAATAAAAACAAATTCGGTAATTCTGCTGGTACGTGCATGGAGAGTGATGCGTGGAGGGCTCCACACAACCATCACCATCAACTTCATGCCACCAGGACACACAAAATTGCTCCAGGACTGGTGTTTTGGAACTTCTTAAAAGAAACTTCAGGGCGCACTCATCTGTGTCCACTGGTCTTCAGGATCTTGTCAGGTGGTGGTACACGACTCCACACCAGAGTCAAAAGTCATATTCCCCCAGTTTGGTTGGCAGGGAAGACTGGTCAGTGCTTGTGCCAACTTTTGATTGGCAATCTTACTTGAAGCCTGCATGCATTGATTTCAAGGGGATCAAGAAAATTGCCCACTTTCGCTTCAGTGCTGAGCAGCCTGGTTTTGTTCACTTCAAGACTGGATTAGCAGAGGAAGAAGAGACCAAGCAACTTTGTGAAGCCAGCAGCGGTACCAGAGGCTTGCTTGCCATGCCACTGAAGTTGCCTCCTCCCAACTGGATTTTGCTCGGCAGAGCTATCTGTTCAATTCAATTCGGGAGTCGTGAGTGTGACAATCACAAGGATTACTGTGTGCCCTCCTCCCAGAGAAGAAGATCGTCCCATCAATTAGGCTCGCTTTTTCCTCGTGTAAATATCTGAAAAGTGTTTTTGTGGTGTGTTTTAATCTTTTCAATTATGGATTTCCTGTTCTTTCTGAAGGAGGGGTCATTGTGTGAAACAGAAGTCAGGTAGGCTTTTGTAAAAAATTTTTACTTTTCTTTTTTTTATTTAGTTTTATTTTACAGTTTGTTTGTTCATCCGAGCTTTTGTGTTGCCTGATATCTTAAAAAGGGAAAATTTACAACAAGCACATTCTGGCCTATTGTGTGGAGTACAACTACCTGAGCAAAAAAAAAAAAAAAAAAAAAAAATCTGGATAATAAGTTCATTACATCATTCCAAACATTTTAGCTGTACTGTCCATTTATGACCTTGCAGGTTTATTACTGTGATCCAGACTTAGCTCTGGAAAATGGCAATGTGGGTGAAATTATCAAATAAATAGGAACTTGTGATTTTGTAATACTGTCTGTGAGTACATATATTTGTCAGTATGCCAGGTGAAAAGAAAAAAGGACATGGAATAAAGTATTCCTTGTTTACACAGTAGCTTAGACATTTTCCTTCTTGCCCTGTGCAAAAGTTTGAAAACAATGGTGAATATTTGAAGGCCCGTTGCTAAGGAAAAACTGACCCAACACATGACCAAAAACTTTAAAAGCTCGATTTCTCAAAATGGCTGTTCATGCCACCACAAGGTTTCAAAACAGCACATCTCAGCCAATTTTATTTTTTAGTAGAGCTATGACACTTATCATTGTAAGCAGAATGATCTCCTCTTTTTCAACATATATGTATCTCAAATTATGAAATTTTCAAGTTATGGGTTGATTTTGTGAGAACGGGTCACAAATGTGAATGAATGACTTATTATGGAATAATGCGACACCCAAGCTCATCCATTCTGCTGCACAGCATGGAATACAGCACAGACAGGACAGTATCACCAAATACATTCACCGCGAGTTGATTTCAAATGGAAAGTCCATGCATCCGGCACAGCAAAGCAAAACAAAAATGTGTTAAATCCTATCTTGAAGCCCATCTTTCATTCCTTAGTTATTAAATATAATTTGAATAGAGACTGTTCTTCTCAGGAAAGAAAAGAGGGAAAAATGAGGAGGGAGGGAGGCTTTAGACAGGACTTTTCACCAAGTGTTGTTGCTGGATCAAGGACTCTACCCATATCATTTCCCGTGTTTACAATACTCTTATTACTAGAAATTACACATATCATTTTCCAGTGTTTTACAATACTCTTATTTACACATATTCATTTCCAGTGTTTACAATACTCTTTATACTGGTATTGAGTTGGCACTTTGAAATCACTTCTTTTTAAACTGTTAATTGGTCACTGTCACTTGCAGTGTACTTGTGGGAGGCAACCAGCTGCAAAACTGAAAAAAAATCAGCTGCACTTGTGTGTATGTGTAGATGCTTGTATGCACCATTCACATTCACCGGCACCACAGTTGCCTGCTCTTTTGAAGATGGAATGGGATTTTAACATGCAACAAGTTTAGATAATAGCCATGCATAGCAGTATGAGCACTACTGCGTTCTTATCGATTCCAAACAAAATTGAAAAAAGTTAGGTCAACAAAAGCGCGCAGCCAAACTTTTGTGGCTTGTGGCTCTCTTCCTCGGGAAACACTGAAGAGGAACAAGTCAATTTCTTCACCGAAATTGGAGGGCCCACTTTTGGCTTCCAGCAAACTTTTTTAGTGGATTAAAGCCAACCGAGTCAAATTCGTGATGGCTTATATCCCCTAGTGATGTGAACTTTTGGATACTTATGGGCCGCAGCTCTGAAGTTGATGCGTTGGTAGATTGTGTTCATGATGAATGAGAGTCACTGTTATATTATGAAGCCCGTTGCAACTTTTGAGATGGAACAAAGCTGCAGGAAAGTGATTGTACTCTAGTGTGAACAGACACTGAATCCCTAGGGACCTGTGTGCAAAAAAAAAAACTGCATTAAACTACAAAATCTGTGTGTGACAGCACCCGTAGGTGTTTGTCACAAGGGACACTGTGGATGGTAAGCAGGAGACTGAGAAATTCTCTCCCTCATTTCTACCAAAAAAATACTATACATCATTTTTTCCGCATCACCTACTAAATAGTGGTCTGTGAGGCTAGCCATTGATTGGCATGGTTTGACTTGATATTAGCACTTAATATGAATGGAAATGCATTCGGTATCTCCAGCTTCACTGTTTAGGGTTGCTGGTTGTAGGAATGCACAGAAAAGAAGCTCGCATCGTTGGGAACTGTTGTGTCTTTGAACAGATTCCCTGGTTAAATGGCTGCAACACCTTTTACTGATCTTCTTGATGTTTTTATTTCGTCAGCTCTAATCGCTATATCAGTGTCTTTTTTTTTTTTTTTTTTTGCATGTGTGTTAAATCTAGGGATGCAGATTGTCTGAATCGAATCAGAAATCCAGATTAAAAAAAAAAATGGAAAATTATGGCTCTGATTGGCGAGATGTGTTTGAACAGTCTCTGGTTTGGTGACATTGCATAAGGCTGTTTCTGATGCTTAGATGTTTTAGAAAGTGGTATGTTCTCTTTGCTTCATCTTAATATATTTTATTCTTTGTTTAATATGGGTGAAACAAAACAAGTGTTCTGAGAAAAAAATGTAGCAAGTTTAAATACCATCCAGTTTATCTTTTAGGTAAAATCTCAAACTAACTGTTGCTTGTATCACAACTCTTTAGTCAGGATGATACAAGAGTGACTCATACTGGTTAAGCAAACTTCCAGTCACTTTAAAGATGGTCAGTCAATATTGGGGGGGTGGGGGGGGGGGGGGATGAAGAACCTGGACAGAGAAAAACGGCATTTGATTCCCTACAAAATTGAATTGGTTTGAAAAAACTATGTCTGAAAAATAATCATAGTAAGAATAGTTGATGAGATTCAGCAAAGACGATTTGGTTTACTGTAGAGCCGTACATATCTAGTGTAAAAATGAAATGCATTCGGTATCTCAAGCCTTCACTGTTATAGGGTCGCTGGTTGTAGGTATGCAACAGAAAAGAAGCTCGCATCGTTGGAAACTGTTGTGTCTTTTGAACAGATTCCTGGTTAAATGGCTGCAAAAACCTTTTACTGATCTGCTGAATGTTTTATTTCGGTCAGCTCTAATCGCTATATCAGTGTCTTTTTTTTTTTTTTTGCATGTGTGTTAATCTAGGGATGCAGATTGTCTAATTGAATCAGAAATCCAGATCAGAAAAATTTTTGAAATTATGGCTCAGATTGGACGAGATGTGTTTTTGAACAGTCTCTGGTTTGGTGACAGTTGTATAAGGCTATTTTGATGCTTAGATGTTTTAGAACAGTGCATGTTCTCTTTGCTTCATCTTTAATATATTTTCTTTCTTTGTTGAACATTTTGATACAAAATAAGTGTTCTGAAAAACAAAAAAATTTTAGCAAGTTTTAAATGCCATCCAGATTATTTTTTAGGTAAAATCTTTTAAAATACTGTTGCTTGTATCAAAACTCTTCATCGGGATGGTACAAAGAGTGACTCATACTGGTAAAGCAACGTCACGTCAGTCCAGACTCTTAAAGATAGTCAGTCAAACACTCGTGTTGGGGGGAGCGGGGGGGGGTGGGGGCGATGAAGAACTTGGACAGAAAATGGTTTGATTCCCAGGACAACAAATTGAAAAAACCATGTGAAAAAATAATCATAAGTGAAGATAGTTTGAGATTCAGTGAAGACGAGCTGCTTTAGTGGAGAACCGGAAGTTAGGGTCAGAACAAAGACTTTTTTTTTTTTTTTTGCTGTCCCCAACTTCTGCGCCACCTCAGAGGTAGTGCACCCAAGCCACCTCATTCCGACACCCCGTCCACAGTCACAGCCCCGGGCCGGTCCCCGCGACAGCCCCCCGGCAACGGCAATCCACAGGGAGCAGTCAATGTCAAGTCGTCAAGAGGCAGCCCACTGGAGGAGACCTGCACTGCTGCCGAGTTCACTTCGATGGTGAGTTCAGTGGCGCCTGTTCTGATCTAACATACACAGGACACACCTACTAAGCCCCTACTGGACGACAAATAATTGCTTAGTCGCGGAGCCGGCGTGAGTGAGCTCTCCCTCTGGAGGGCGCCACCACGTCCCCGTCCAACGACAGCCCCCATGGACTCGCCGATACCGGGTGACCCCGACGGAACCAAACCATGGCCACAGACGTGGACCAGAGGGACATCGAAATTGAGGTCACCATGAGAGCAGGGCATGAAGGGCCACAGAACTTGAGACATTTTTTTTTTGCTGATCGATGAGAATGAGGATGATTAAGATGATGCGCTACGGATTTCATTTCGGTCTGAGACTACATGACAGGGCTGATACTCTACGCTTCCTTTCCATAATATATCCTGGCGTCAACCAGGGCCGCCCGAGATACAGGCCACCTGCAGTGTTGGTCAAGGAAATTTAGAGCAACACTGTCAGCAGAAACGCATCCATTAAGTGGATGAACTCGACTGTGTGGGTCCCAGTCTTCCCAAATGAGTCCGCCCCAGCAAACTCAACTCTGGGTAGGAGCCCGGTCGGGGCAGAAAAACCCACATGACTCTGCTGTGGTATTCGAACCCAGACCTCCCAGCCGGGAGTCCGCGACGCTTAACCACTTAGCCATGGCGGTGCTGGTCCAGAAACAAAGACTTTACACATTGTGCATGATTTTGTTCCGTGTGGCTAAACTTAGAAGTATGACTTGTCAGTGGGCGACAATCACGTGGCTAGACATGCACCCAATTCATTACACGCGAAAGTATGTTCTGCGCTCTCTTTTTGTTGTGAAGCTTACCTCAGGGGACGGCAAGGCACCACACACAGTACAATAAGATGAACCACAAAAACAGACTGTGACCATGATTAGTTCCTGTGAGATCAAGATGATGATTTTTTTTACCCAAGTGGCGAATTCATCATTGCCGTACTGTCCCAGTTACACTGTATGGATCCAGTGAAACCTGTAGACGATCGCAAGTATCAGGAGTGCTGACTTAGGGTTGGAGTACACTGAATTCGCCGAAAAAAAAAAAAAAAAAAAAAAAAAAAAAAAACAAACAAAAACATCCCAACGTTAGAATGGTTTCACATCGTATGTATTAACTAGGATTGACAGTTGTTTCAGTGAAGGCTAATTGTTCTACATACGACTACCCGCCCTCCCCTCTGTTTTTAAAGAAGTTCGGGTTTAGAGGGAGAAGTGAACTCTAGAACCTTAACAGATAAAATCATTCTCTCATCCTACGGATAGCCAACACCGTGCCAACAGGTCCCACCCATCATTGTAAAGCCCCCCTCACGTCTTGCCTCAATTTAACTGCCATGTTGTTCTCATATGAAAATATGTTAAAAAAAATAGGTTATATGAATTGGGTAGACATCTAAGTTTAGTGGCATAATCAATCAAATGTAGAAATGCCGCTTTTTTTCCTGTGTGTTTTATCCCATCACCACCAAGCATTGAACGTCATACACCCAGTCAGTGAGTGGTGGCTGCATGCATTTGAAATGTTCTGTTATAACTCCGGGGATGATTCTTCACTTTTCTTTTTCAGATTTAAGGAGGTGAGTAGATTAGTGGTGTGGAAGTGGATGTCATCAGTGCAGTATGGAGATGAGAGTGTAGAGGGATTCAGATTTACAGCATGTGGTGCAAGGTCGATTTTTTCCCTCCTGGTTGGTGTTTTTGGTTTTTCACTTATGATTTAGGATGGATCAAAGTGGATCTCTTCCCAAGTGACCACGCTTAGCTTTTCTCGAGCTGAAGTGTTTTGCCTTGTAGATTACAACTGTATTCATAATTTCCCGAGACTGTTAGTAGGTTGCAGAACATGCACAGTTTAAGATGCATGTTGAAAAAACGACTGTTGTGAAGAACTTCGATATTCCTGTATGCAGATTTTTTTTATCTTTACCTTTTCTCATATGGTGACCAACTCCCAAAAATGATAGATTAAGTCGGGATTTGAACTTCCTCTAAGAATGTATCTCAACAAGAAAAGAGGAGAAAAGATATTTCCTAGGATATATAACGATTTCGGTATAGATAAAAAAAATGAAAAAAGTTTTAGGATGGCTTTACAAGCTGAGTATCCATTCTAACATCTGTAGCCATGTTTAGAAACATATTGGCTGTTTTAAGTTCTATTTCTTCAGGGCCATTTTTTGTCGTTAGCAACCAAGGTTTCCATTTTTGCGTGTAAAACTTACTGTAGAAATGTAGGGACTAACTCACACTCTCCATTGCCCTAGTCGAGATATAGATGGTGTATTATAATGGCGTCAGGGGCGCTGAAATTGAAAAAATCTGATTTTCCTGTTTTGTTAATAGATACTGTTTGGTTTTTAATGTTATCTTAGCACAGTATCCACGCCTCAAAATTACTTGACTTACTAGTATTTTCTGTTTTCATTTTGGCCACGTTTTAAACACAACAAGTGGGGTTCTGTGGAGGCAAAACTGAAAAAGGGTAGCTCGCTATAGCTTGTTGCACTGTGCGTCAACACATTACTGGACTCAGCATTCATGACCTCCTATGATGAACGACAGATTATACTCATAATTAACAAACATACCCTTATCAGAAACAAATGCTTGTGCATTATTAATTCTTTCTTCTTCCTTGTCAGATGCAAGGGTGGCAATCGTCTCTGGTCCTCTGGCGCCAACACACACACACACACGTGCACCTGGCATGCACGCACGCACGCGCGCGCGCGGACACGCACCACACACACACACACACACACTATATCGTGACGATGATCAAAACCTGTGCTCCTCTCCTCCAAACAAACATGCCACACACACCATAATATGGTTGGCCTCAGCAGCTGGAATGCTTAAATGATCATTTTGATCTGCATGCAGTTACAGGAAAAACTGTTCTGCCCATTTGCAGATATGGCAGAGGCTGCCCATTGCAGTGACATACCTGTATCTGTTGCATACGTCGCTGTCACCAATTTTTGGTGGCATATAGGTGACTCGCGCGACAGCATATACCCTTGACAGATCTGCAACTTTCCTTTCAGTTTAATACAACTGGGCTCCTCATGTTTCTTTTATCTTCAATTTCAGGTCCAACAGGTGCTGGGACGCTTATTCGTCCCGGTCGAAGTCAATGGGGAAATCCGGAAATCTCAGATTCGCTGTCAGTGTCTTTCTTCGTGGATATCGAAACTACAAAATATCCTTTTACATTGCTATTGCTGGGGTGGAGAAATATTCGGATTATAAGGACAACTAAGTCCGGAATGGCCTTCATAATCACGAAAATATTCCTGATTTTGTTGGAATTTACAGCTTTGTTACAATATGCGTCGATCCATGATGATGATTTTTTTTTTGAATGAAGGCATACGACAAAGGCAAAACGCAATAGAGGTCCATTGAGCATGTGGCCAGTGAAAGGCAGCATTCTCTGTGGTGAACTGCTGAGTTACTAAGCCCATTTTGGAATTTGATTGCTGATTGGGTTGGAAGGCTTTCTTTTGTGTACGATTTTGAATGCCTTGTAAAGCCTTCTGATTGGTTTTATTTAAAAAGTTGTGTAAAGATTCTTTGAAATAGATACACAGAGCTTTCGAATGATGATGTGTGGCTCTGCGGGGACTCGATTATCCGTGAAAATGAGTAACCTTTTCGCAATCAGGTGCTGCTTAAAATTTGATGACATGGATGTGAAAAAAAATCCTTTAATCACATTTCTAGTTTAATTTAGGTAAAATCAGTGAAACATAAATGCTTTAATTGTTTTCCTATGTGTTGGTTGCAAAAATAACATTTTCCCCAAATGACCCTCACCACTCTTTGTTGCTCGCAATGGCTGTCAGCCCTGCGCGACACCTTACCTATCAATTTTGTGGTGAGGCCGTCACATTTAGACATGTATTATGGGTAGATAAAGTTTTACCACCCTCCCTCTTCCTGCGTTTTTGTGGAAAATTTGCAGTATTTGTTTTTTAATGTGTGTGTGTGTGTGTGTGTGTGTGTGTGTGTGTAGGGTACCACGAGCTCGTACCTGAAGAGCAAAGGAAACGTCTTCAAGAACAAGCGGATCTTGATGGAGTTCATTCCAACAATAGGAAGAGCTGAGACAGCAAGAACCAAGCCGTCCTCAGGTATGTCCTCATTCATTTGGCGCTGGGTTTGCCATGATGTCATGTCCAGCCAAAAAGTTACACGAGGCAAGGAGAGACAGAAAAATGCTCAAGAATCACTGTGTTGTTTTCTTATACGCGTATTCAGAAGGCGGGTGTACGTAAAAAAAAAAAAATTGTTGTTGATGGGCTGTGGTGCTAACATGCAAAAAAGAAAGACGAAAGGTGAGCGATTTGAGGGGTGGTGGGAGGGGGTGGAGGGGCAGGGTATGGGGATGGACAGGTGTTAGGATGTAAATTGGTGCAGCAACTATTTGCTTGAAGGAATTTTTTAGCATTGAAGTTGGTCGATGTGTATGTGTGTGCGTGTTTTGTAATAAGCTGACAACATGTGGTCATTCTCTTCATTCCTGCCATAAAAGCAAGATAGCTTGTGGTGTTTGTCCCAGAACTGTCATGACACTTCTTAGGTCCCCATCACAAGGCCATGTGAAATTCTGTGTAGTGGCAAATGTGTTGCCTGCGACGGCTTGGTGACGGACTGTTTTCTGAAAATTGTTACACGGAACATTGTGACACTGCCGAGTGGTTGTTGGAATTGTCCGCAGTCTGATGTCAAACCGACGCAGGCACCCTCGAGGTCTGTAGTTAGGGAGCGACTCGGACGTAAGCGTGATTAACGCTCTTGACATGATTGGTAGGCTAGGACCGCTAGCGCTGCCGGCCGTGGAACTGAGCACATGCCAAGAAACGGCCGTCTGAGCGCTACCAGCGCCGGGTTAAAACCACTGTCGGCATACATATGGGCGCGCCATGTTTCTCGTAGAATAAGAGTAGTCTTCGGCGCGAGCGGAGAGCGTGAGTGTTCCTTTTCCGTGTATGCCATGGTCTTCGTTGCAAATAACCGACCGCGGTGTAGTGCAGTTAGAAGTCGATACGTGCCAGGGTTCTTCGAGGTACGAATTTTTTAAAAGTTTTTGGAGGTGCGAACGTGCGTTTTTCAACAGTGTGTGACTAACCTTGAGTTCTGTCCGGTTCTCTACTGCGATTTGAATGATGGAGTGAATACTGGTTTGGTGATGGATACGGCATAAGACTTAGTGAAAGTCTGAGGTTTTAATGAAGCTTAGAGTGACCTACGATTTCGATCGGCGGAGTGAAGTTCCAGGTAATGATGAACAAGACAATCGGAAAGAATGGTTGGAAGAAGAGTTTTTTTGTTCCCCTGAGTAAAATGTCAGTGATCATTCGTTCAAAACGATTCGGATTATAGGCTGACCATTAGATTATGTCGTAGCATTTTGTGTAAAAATTATTTTCCTTTCGTTGTATGCTTGTCGTCTCTTCTTTAGAATGATTTTGGTAATGGCGGTGTGGAACACCATGTCGTCAAATACGGAGACTTACCGTACGCCGGTGTGTCGGGTAGTAATAAGCTCAGCAAGTTGCATATGAAGAGGGTTAATAAGGAAGTTTTGAAACCATTTTGGGCGTTAGAATTGACCGACTTTGCAAATGGCGGCCATGTCTGAGGAACTAAATTACTTTACAAATGGCCAGGGCGCTAATGGTCAGGTTTCCAAGCAAACCCCGATAGTACAGCAGAATCATTTAGGTTCACCTTTCATCAGGCCGATGTAAGGCTGCATGCTTTGTTCGCGATAGCCGTAGGATGCGTCACGTGGAGGTGTGTGACGTTCGGGTGTGACGTCACAACGACAAACGTCCATGTCTTTTGTTACGTAATGCGGGCAAAAGGTATGTGACAACTTTACAGAAATAAGTAACTGTGACTTATGATGTTACCAGTGTCAAGTACTGTGTCTTCTGTTCTTTACTATTGTCAAAATACTGAGTCATCGTTTTGAACAGTGTGGCAAAATACTTGTGTTTAGTTTTACCCTTGTTCAGAATAAATTTGTCTTAGCTTACTTACTCCTTGTAGATTACGGTGTTTGTGGTTTAGTATCAGAGTGCAGGCAATACGACTGTGTTCTTAGTCTTTTACCAGGCGCGATCGCACTGTCATTTTCTCAGTCAGGCCAGGTCATATCTCAGATTGTTGTGAAATAATGTGTTTATGTGTTTTCATGTGCAGCTAAGAATGAAATCAGTGTAGTAAAAATAATTGCTATGATATAAACACAGTGGTGGATAGGGGATGAACTGCGATGGCAGGTGAGTTAGGAAGTAAAAAAAAAACATACTGGATGTCACATGTAGAAGTTTGCGTAAAATCCCAGGTGTACCAATTTCATCAGACTGTGCAAATCCGTTTCATATTTGGCGAATTTGACAATCCTGCTGCGGAATGATGTAATCACAAGGAGCTCATTAAAGAAAAAAGGCACCGTACTCACTGTGACAATTAGTTCCACACGTACGACACAACAACATGGCATGTGGGAATGGCCAGTTATACTAGTTCAGCTTTACGTCATTTGCTGTTGTCATTGCAGGACGCATGATTTGCCGATCAAAAGACAAAGGAAAGAAAGCAAAACCAGAAGCTCAGCGTGTATGCACAGTAAAATATCTGTATTTTTTCATATATCCACCATTTGCATACATCATACTTGAGCTAGTACCTGCCTATTAGACTATTCACAACTGTTATGCATGGAGCGTTAGTCTGACCAGTCAGACCAGCATTAAATGATCCAGCGCGGGTCTGGGTGAGTGTCTCTTATGGCACAACGCCACAACACAAAGCCTGGGGGTTGTCACCTGACCCAGTTCGATGCGATTAACATCCGGGGACTGCTTCACCTGTGGCAGACAGCCGGCAGCGTTATCCCATCAAAGTGTATAAAATCAGCTGTCAGGTTATCTCATGTAAGAAGGTCTATTCTTGATGTTCCGCCAAGGCCTCTGCACACACCGTGGTTTAGTGTGTAGAGGACCGCCCTCGAAATGCAACCCCCCCACCCCCCACAAACTTCGCGCACGCAGCCCCGCCAGCGCGCCCCCACCCCATCACCGCCCCAGCCCACCCACCCCCCCACCCCCACCTGAACCGCATTGACCGACTTGGACAAACACACCCAAGTAACTGTAATAGACCGCACCCAAGATCCCCGTGTTGGCATAGCCCGTGCACAATTTTTGCCCATATGGTCCGAGCCGGCCTAGCGCCCGCTCCCCGCTGGGGGGATGAGGGGTGGGGGGCCCACCCCACTTGCCTTTTTGTCCCCTTTTGCCCCGACCTAGCCACCCAGGGTGGTCAGCTACCTCAGCACACACCCTGCGATCCACACCCCTAACCCTCGCATCCCCCCCCGCGGCGTGGGGGTGGGA
>JADBJO010019705.1:30000-32716 GCA_016801955.1 Conus betulinus | reverse complement strand
CACTGCACTACACTACACTACACACTGCACTACACTGCACTACACTACACTACACTGCACTACACTACACTACACTACACTACACTACACTACTACACTGCACTGCACTACACTACACCACACTACACTACACTGCACTACACTACACTACACTACACTACACCACACTACACTACACTACACACTACACTACACTACACTACACTGCCACTACACTACACTACACTACACTACACTACACTACACTACACTACACTGCCTACACTACACTACACTACACTGCACTACACTGCACTACACTACACTACACTACACTACACTACACTACCTACTGCACTACACTACCTGCACTACACTACACTACCACTACACTACACTACACTGCACTACTATGCTACACTGCACTACACTACACTGCACTACACTGCACTACACTACTTACACTGCACTACACTACCACACTACACTACTACACTACACTACACTACACTACACTACACTACACTACACTACACTACACTACACTACACTACACACTACACTACACTACACTACACTACACTACACTACACTACACTGCACTACACTACCTACACTGCACTACACTACACTACACTACACTACACTACAACTACACTACACTACACTACACTACCATTACACTACTACACTGCTACCACAGTACACTACACTACACTACTACACTACACTTACACTACACTACACTGCACTACACTACACTGCACTACACTACCACTACACTACACCGCTACACTGCACTGCACTGCACTGTACTACACACACTATACAAACTACACTACACTGCACAACACAACACTACACGTCACTACGCTATACTAACACTACACTTCACTACACTACACTTCATTAGACTACACTATCCTTCACTTCACTGTATTACATTACATACACTTCACTTCGCTATACTACATTATACTTCTCTCCACACTACACTTCACTATACTACATTACACTACACTTCACACTACACGACACGGCACCACACTACACTACAGTACACTGCATTTCAGTACACTGCACTACACTACACTACCACTACACTACACTACACTACTACACTACACTACACTGCACATTACTACTCCCACACTACACTTCACTACACTGCACTACACTACACCACATTTGATTTCCCTACACTTCGCTAAACTACATGACACTATACTTTGCTACACTACGCCACACTACATTATACTACACTACATTTCACAACACTACACCACGCCACACTTCACCGCACCACACTACACCACACTATACCACACTACATCAACTACATTTCACTACGCTACATTTCACTACACTACACACTAACTACACTACACTACACTACACTACACTACACTACACTACACTACACTGCACTGCACTACACTACACTACACTAGGCAACACCATGCCACAGGAACGACCACACATTCAGATGGGACAGGCGGAATGAGCATTTTTCATGTAAGGGAGCTAGAGTGATTTGAACAGGCTACATGTACATTGAAAACTCAATTCTCTAACATTCCACTGCACTACAGTACACTACACTACACTGCACTGCGCTACACTACACTACACTACACTACACTACACTGCAATCAACTACACAACACTACATTGCGCTGCACTACACTACATTACACTGCACTACACTACACTACACTGCATTCTACTACACTGCACTCTACTACACTACACTACACTACACCACACACCACACTACACCACACCACACCACACCCACACCACTAAACTACACTACACTACACCACACTACACTACACTACACTACACTACACTGCACTCTACTACACTACACTACACTACACTACATTGCACTGCACTACACTACACTACACTACACTACACTGCACTCTACTACACTACACTGCATTGCACTGCATTGCACTACACTACACTACACTACATTGCACCGCACTGCATAGTACTACACTACACTACACTGCGCTACATTGCACTGCATTGCACTACACACTACACTACACTACACTACACTACACTGTACTCTACTACACTACACTACAGTACACTGCACTGCGCTACACTGTACTCTACTACACTGCACTACACTGCATTATTATTGTTATTATTTAGAGTACTTACATAGAGCCTATCCCCGGCCAGAGACCAAGCTCTAAGCGCTTTACAAATCCCCATTCTCGTTTAAACAACGGGGGCTGCCCACCTGGGTAGAGCCGACTGAAGAGGCTGCCACTGGCACTTCATTCAGTCGTTTCCCGTGTCATTCAGGCAATATCGTTCATTCAATTAACAACTCTTTCAGCCTTTCGATTTTCACGCAGAGTGCATGCTATGTCTAACGTGTCATCCATTCCAACGGCCAAACAGGCCTTCTTTTCCGAAAGTTGGTGATGGGATTTTTACGTGTGTGCAAGGTGTTATGCTAAATCAAGTGCACTGACTTCAAAACTGTCATCCTTACCAGACATTGAGTTTGCAATGATCTGTGGCCTGTTCAAATCGCTCCAGACCCCCTGCATGTAAGTTGGTGTAAGGGAGCTAGAGTGATTATTATTGCGCTACACTGTACTCTTCACACACACGGAACCTTGGTTTATAGTCTCATTCGAAGGACTATTTGGGAAATGGAGTCAGAACCAATACCAACTCCGAAGGCAAAATCCCCCTGTACCAAAACGGC
>JADBJO010019705.1:17500-25000 GCA_016801955.1 Conus betulinus | reverse complement strand
GGAGGACGACTACGGTCGACAAGTTCCCTGTGAGGTGGTATAGCAGTGAGGGCACCAAGGGAGAGGTGGCAGCTCTCCTTTGAGGGACACTGATGTGACAGGCCAGTGTCAGTCGGCGCAGCAAACCTTCCAGCAAACCTTCCAGCGGGTCTAGTCTGTGTCGCCGGGGGACGACTCCTGAAGATGTAGGGCAATCGGCGATGGGGTGCTACCTGACTTCGATTGCTGGGATACAGTGCTTTGGGGCTAGACATTGGTGGGCACCTCTCACAGGGTTGGGCTAAAAAATTGACCTGTCGGCCGTAGTCTGCGTAGACCTCATAGGAGAGGGAGGGGGAGCAGCTGATACTAACGCATGATTGTAGGCTTCCCTGTGTATGTCTCTTTACACGCCTTCCACGTACAGGTGTGTATACAGTTTTCGTTCAGTGTCTTCATACGTATGTTTCTTCTATGTAGGATGATAATGTTTTCTGCATAGCCCTTTTGAATATGGGTGTGTATGGGATTGTGTGTTTCCACACTTTTACACACGTCCTAGGAATATAGGTCTCCAGTATATTCACACTTTTTAACACTCACTTTCCTTACAAGCTTCCATGTTCATCTGCTCTTTTATGTACTGGTCCGTGACCCAAACAGTTGTTTGTTTTTTTTTACCGATCAATTCCTTGTGATGTCTGAAAGAGAAAGATCTATAGCAATTATGTTATTTGATTAAGGAATCACATACACTGTAAGAAAACAGGTGCTTGTAAGCGATCACATCCACGTGTACCCTATCGGATTATATGTACTTGGGGTTATTTGAAAAGTACAAACCAATGCTCAAATGGGCTTGACTAATGAGTTGGTCTTGACTTATAAAACAAAACGCTATTCTTTTCCTGTGTTTTTCATTCTTATCTTTCCCAGAATACCTTATAAATCATTTTGTTCTCGAGCGTTTACTCATTCAATAAATTTTGTTTGTGCATAAACTTGTTTTTTTTTTTTTATTTCAGTTAATCATTCGTTTGTGGAATTGTTCATCCACGCAGTGCGTACTCAATCACGTCATGGTGTTCATTCATTGGTTTATTCGTTCGAGAGCGTGTTTCTCGGCCAGATCCACTGTACAAGATGAGTCAGAGGTGGCGGGAATGTTTTCAGTCAGACCCTGATATGCCAGCCCTGGGTGTCCGCTGGTGCTGCTTGTGTCCTGAAGCAGTGAACACCCCCATCTGGGACAAGATCGACAGAACTTCAGAAAAGGGACGCTGTCTGCTCCGAATAATGGAATCTTCGATGATCGAGTGAGTATGATCGAATGCATAAAAAAAGTGTGTGCGTGCGTCTGTCTGTCTGTCTGTCTGTCTGTCCGTGTCTCTGTGTGTTTGTGTGTGTTGGTGTATGCCTCTGTGTGTGTGTGTGTGTGTGTGTGTGTGTGTGTGTGTGTGTGTGTGTGTGTGTGTGTGTGTCCTCCCATCTCTCTTTTTTTTTTCACTTTGTTTTTTATCTGTTTTCCCCTTTTTCAATTTTTTCTTTCTTTGATTTTTAAGGTCAGCCCTTCATCGTCCTGTTTTAGCCCACTTCTTTTTCTTTTTAATGGACCATTTCTTTTATCAGTATATGCGTGTGTGAGTGCGCTCGCGCGCGCGCGCGTCTGTCTGTCTGTCTGTCTGTCTGTCTGTCTCTCTGTCTGTCAGTGTATGTTTAGGCAAATAGACTCGCTAATAGTTATCATGGGGAGGTCAAGAGCACACTCAACTATGTGAGTTGACGCTTTCCATCGCTAACCCTTTCCAGTCTTAAAACCAGGGATGCCAGGACGGACTGGCACTGAACGTGAAAGGGCCATGGAAGGTTCGAAGTCTCCACTATTCCGTTCTTTGCTTTTGATGGTCATATCTTTGCCTGAACCGTTTTCCGCCTATGGCCTCTGCTGGGAACGACAGGAACGATCAGTCATTATGCAAATCATGTTTACTTTGGTATGTAGGTTTGTTGACTGGAGACAGAGTGTTTCCATTTTATATGTGACTGTCTGTTTACCCATCATCTCACCCTTCCCACCTCCCCTTTTGAAGTTAACTTCATCATCCCCCTCTCTCTCTCTCTCTTCCTTTATGTACCCCCTCCTCATTCTTCTTCCATTTCATATCCCCTTGCCCCCTCCCCTGCAACTGTCTCGGCCCCCTCCCCCTGTTTCAACATTTTCAAAGTCAGGAGAGAAAATTTACGTTTGTTATGGTCTGATTACAGTTATATCCCATTTGCCTGATTTGAATCCCTACACGTCTTTGCTTAGCAATATTGTAACATTAATAATGCCTCAGTGTAGCACAACGCGACAAGTTCTTGGTCAGTTCAGTACAAATACAATTAATTTATGCCAAAATGTGGGGGAGGATCAGATGATATCTGTGAATTTGAATGTGGAGCAAGAACGCGCACGCACAGAGAGAGAGAGAGAGAGAGAGAGAGAGAGAGAGAGAGAGAGAGAGAGAGAGAGAGAGAGAGTGTGTTATTATTTAAATGGATCATTTGTATGCCTAAAATAGGTTTTTTTTTTCCCCGCAAATAGTGGTTCTTTTAAGCAGTGGTGTTTAGTTGGAATGTTGTGACGTGGAAGCCGTACTCGAATTTAAGTTTATTCAAAGTGGGCTGAGGAGAGCCAAGAGCTTTGACTCTGTTGTACTGAGGGGCAGGGGAGGAGGAGGGGTGTTCATTGTCTGTACTTGGTATGGAAGTACGCTGTGTGAGAATGTGTGTTCAGACTATACGTGGTACATGTACTTAAAATATACACTTTATTCCTTTATTTTGTTGTTGCTGTTATTGTTGCTGTTGTTGTTGTTACTATTGTTGTTGTTATTTTGTTGTTGTTGTTGCTTCGTGATCGACCTTAGCTGTGTTCTACACATTGGGATAATGGGAAGGCGAGTCCGGTGTTAGAGGTCGTGGCATGGATTGCTCCCCCTTTGCTACCAGTCATGTAAATCAGACCAGAAGATGCCACACAGTGCTGTCTGCCCATGTCAGCGAATTATCTTTTTCATTAATGACACAAATTTAATCTCGTACGTTTTCCCGGAAGTGGGAGTATGGCTGCCTTAATGGCAGGATTTAAAAAAAAAAAAAACGGTCATCAGCCTACGTACGCGGGAAAAAAAAAATTCTCGTACGCAAAACAGATGAGGAAATGGATGGTTGTAGGTTGGAATAGGTTTTTGTTTTTTGTTTAGGGCCTGACATTGCTTTGATTAGTGTCGACGTCAGTAATGTGCAGGCTGAAATCAACCTTGTATATGTAACTTACTCTTGGATTTTTCTTCCTCCTGTTTTTAAGTGATTAATCTCCACTCTCTCTCTCTCTCTCTCTCTCTCTCTCTCTCTCTCTCTCTCTCTCTCTCTCTCTCTCTCTCTCTCTCTCTCTCTCTCTCTCTCTCTCTCTGCTCCTGAGTTTCATGCATTCCTACCAAAGTGATCTCGTGGCAGAAAAATTCACTGCAATGATTATGGCCACACCCAGCAACGAAAAGAACCTTTATGTTGACCCCAGGAAGCATTTTGGGGAAACGCTTTGAAAGAACGCCGACACCATTTTTGGTGCAGACCCAGAACCCATGCTGCTTTGCATCAGGTTGTCAGGTCTGCTTGGTTCGTAGCCCATGGCTGCATTTGCCATCTCTTCCGCTTCAGACCTGCCAGATAGCACACTGCCTTGGCCAAATGGTGTACACTTGCTTTTTATGGTCTGAAAAAAAATCATTGTGCTTCATCTTCTCTACATTTAATAAGGAAACTTAAGTAAAGAAGAAAAAAAAGGGGGGGGGGGGGACTTTTTTTTTCCGTTTCAGGTATAATTTCTCTTGTCTGCTGCTCCGGTAAATAATCTTTTTTAAAGCTAATCTTAGATACATGTTAGCGAACCGAAAAAAAAAAACGTGGACAAGCGAATCACAAGACAAAAAAACGACGCGTTTCGACCTCTTAGGTCTTCTTCAGGCAAGATACATAACAATTATTACAACCAAAATGATCGAGCAATCACTTACCTTCAATCACTTAAGATTAATAATTGTTTTGTATCTTGCCTGAAGAAGACCTAAGAGGTCGAAACGCGTCGTGCTTTGTCTTGTGATTCGTTAGTCCACTTTTTTTTTTAGCGGTTCGCTAACATTATTTTTTAGTTTTGTTTAGATTTCCGCCTGCAGTCATCTCACTTTACAACTAAATCTTCCTTTTTTTAAGCTGTCAAACCCCTTCTTTGTGTTTGTTTTGACGATATTACTTTCTTTCTTTCTTGTTTGTTTTTTTTGTTTGTTTTTTTTTTTCTTAAAGCGTCAAAAAATCTACGCACTTCCCAGTTGAGGAATAATGTGAAATCGAAGGTCACAACTGAATTACGCTTAGTAACATTCAGTGATATATTGAGAGCACATGTTTTTTAATTTTCGACAGCCAGAAGTCCTGTACACCCTTAACTGCGTTCCTTTTCAATCGTAAACTGCTGTGTGTACTACTATCGGACATGAACGAGCATGGATGTTCAGATGGAGGGGGGAGGAGGGTGATGAAGGGTTTTTAGGAGGGAGGCAAGAGGAGATAGGGGGAGGTCCTCATTCCTTCTTAAATCCATCTCACCATGAGGTTTGTTGACAGGCCAGAGGACGTGGCCAAAGCCTTCCTCCAGCTGCTTCAGGACGTGGACAACAACGGCAAGATCATGGTGGTGTCCCAGGCGGGGAGCAGTGTATCGCAAGAGGATCACAGTGGATGAGGATGGGGCGTCCAATCCACAGGAGGCCGACACTCCCCTCATCAAACACTCCTCTGTTCAAGGCCACGGCCAGTAGATTCTTTTCCGACAGATTGCTTTTGTTATTTTGACAATTTCTTTATTGCGTTAGCTTTTTTTTTTTGGCTAAAACTTGTTGAATGTGTATATATAAGTGTTGGTATGTTGCCCCCCACCCACACCCACACACCCTCTCCCCTTCCTTTTTTTTTTATCTAATAAACCTATTCCCTTCTTCCTCCACCCTCATAGCATCAACACCCAAAAGTAGCCTGTACCTATCCACCACTGCAATATCAGCCCACTGTATCCTCCACCAACAAGCGCATACTACCATACCTCCCACTATTTACCTCACACACAAGTTACAGTTATCTTCCGTTTCCCTCTCACTACTCTCTGTCTGTTTGTCACATCAGTGTATTGTTTATTCAGACATTTATCATCCACTCCCTTTTCTTCATCTGGTCTTCTTTTAATTTCATACACTGTCTCCTCCACAAGAGCTTCTCTTCCCTCTTCCCTATTTCCTGTGCATATGTGTGTGTAGATGTAGATGTAGATATCATGCACACACACACACACACACACACACACACACACACACACACACACACACACACACACACACACATACACACTCTCTCTCTCTCTCTCTCTCTCATCTCTCTCTCTCTCTCTCTCCTCTCTCTCTCTCTCCTCTCTCTCTCTCTCTTTTAAATAGGAAATGCTAGCTCTTTAATCATTGATCATTTCATTTCACTGTTATTGTTGTCAATATTACTACACTTATCATTGATACTATCATTATTCTCCTCCAATAGTGCTGTTTGCTTTCTATTCTTTGACGATTTCGATTCCTTTCCACCAGCTGCTATGATTACTAAGATTACATCTGCTATTATTACTCTCTTTACTGCTGTCATCATGTCCTTACTATCATAACTGACATCATCATCATCATCATCATCATCATCATCAATATTGATTATCATCACATCATTATCATCATTACTGTCGTCATCATCATCATCATCATCATCATTACTGATGTCTTTGCTGTTGTTATTATTGCTATTATTGTTATCATCACTACCATTATGCATATAATTACTAGGTTCAGTTATCACTAATCCTATCACCGGCCAACAAAAAAGCGAATGTGTGTAAGTGTATGGTCCTCCCCTTCCCCCTCCCCCCCCCCCCCCCCCCCCCCCACATTTTTTTTTCTTTTGTCCCCAACCCTCCCTCTCTTCCCTGCTCTAACGATACTGTTCATCTTTCACTCTTTGATCATCCATATTCCTTTTCACGTACCATTTTTATTATTTACATTACAATATTTATCCTGACCACCTTCTCCTTGCTCCAGTAGCGCTGTTACTAGAACTAATATTTCTTTTATTTATTACTACTATCAGTAGCACTGTCATCACATCATCATTATCAGCACTATCATCATCACCTTCATTTTAAAAAAACTACTATTTTTTTTCATAATTATTATCTCGATTAGTGTCAACATCACCATTATCTTCATCTCTACTATCACTATTATTATTACCAATTCTCTCTCTCTCTCTCTCTCTCTCTCTCTCTCTCTCTCTCCCTTATATATATATATATATATATATATATATATATATATATATATATATATATATATATATATATATATATATATATATATATATATATATATATATATATGTTAAAATCAAGTATTTAAAGGAGTACTAAAAATCATCTACAATATTGTTTCGAGCGTGGCTCTCTTCAGGATGTTGCTCCCCAAGGGGTCGAGCACTTTTAAAATCATATTAGGCTTTTTAGTAATATTCATTATATATATATATATATATATATATATATATATGTGTGTGTGTGTGTGTGTGTGTGTGTGTGTGTGTGTGTGTGTGTGTGTTGTACTATTATCATCAGCATATCTATTGTTTACAACTTCATAACTGTCACAAATGTTATATTTACTGCTATCATTAACATAATCATTATTCTTTACAATATTTCTGACATTTCAACTTACCATTTTTTCCAGCCTCCTATGGCATCATGATCATTACTTAAATGGCTACAATCATGATTATTATGAAAGCTATTAATATACATATTATGATCATTAATGTACCTATTAGATTCCACCCTTCCATAATTTATACCTTCCTTCTCCTCTTTGTTCTTACTGTCCTCCCCCTCCCTATCCTCCGTTTCTTCCTCCCTTCCCTGAGTGTTAGTGGTAGTACTACTATTATCATTACTGCTATCAATATTATTATTATTATTGTTTCTTTTCTCTTTTCATCATCCTTTTATTATCAGTACTAATATTACCATTCCGTTGCTATTGTTGTTGGCACTATCATCATTATTATGAATACCATTGTTAATATTGATATTACCATCATTACCATTGACATCACCATCGTCATCGCCCACTAAGACTGTTGCCACGGGCAGCCATGCTGTTTGAGAATCCTCTAACCCCCTCTCCTTTCTCACATACTACAACTGCTATTGCCTTATTACCACCAAAGGGATAGTAATCCTCTCTCTTAGTGTTTCAATATTTGGATTATTATTATTATTATTATTATTATTATTTATTCCTATCGGTATTATTGTTATTATAATCATTACTACCTCGACTCACATTGCCTCCTTCCTGACAGCCTCGTTTTCATTCAACGTCTATCTTGCGC
>JADBJO010019705.1:0-12500 GCA_016801955.1 Conus betulinus | reverse complement strand
ATGAGCGCAGATGACAATCCTGTCATACAGTCTCAGACCGAAATGGAAATCCGTAGCATCATCATCTTCTTCCTTATTCTCATCGATCAGGTTTTTTTTTTTATTCAAATTATGTGGCCCTTCATGCCCTGCGCTCATGGTGACCTCAGTTTCGATGTCTTCTCCTTGTCTATGCCCTTGGTTTGATTCCGTCGGGGTCACTGGTATCGGCAAATTCATGGGGGCTATCGTTGGATGGACATGGTGGTGCCCTCCGGAGGGAGAGCTCAATAAACACCACCGAAGTAACTTGGCAGTAGTGCAGTGTTTCCTCCGGTGGGTCGCCTCGTGGCGCCTTAACATATGCTGCTCTCTGTAGATTGCCGGTGCCGGAGCTGTGGCGGGCCGGGCCGAGCTGTGGCTGTGGACGGGGGCTTGGAATTAGTGGCGCGGGTGCAATGCCACTGAGGTGGCACAGAAAGATGGGGTATAGAAAAAAAAAAAAAAAGAAAGAAAAAAAAAAAGAAAAAGAAAAAAGTTCACAGTGTTTTCACGATGACTGCGGATTTTCAAACCGAAATGGCGATGCAGACAGAATCGCCGATGTTCGGAAATCCTATGGGTTTGCTACAAAGGCTTCATCATCATCCAGAGTTCACACAGATATGCATCACCAGCTGTCCAAAACTGACACGGACATGCACATATACAACAGCGACCATCTAAAACTGGCACGGACATACAGGCGTACGACAGCAGCCAACCAACATTAACAGAGACATGAAGACATAATTCATCAGCTATCCAGTATAAAAACACAGACATGTAGACATGCATCATCAGCCATTCAACATTGACACAGACTTTTGCGCCAGCTTCAAAAGCAGAAAACAATCCCACCCCCTTGATTTTAATCTGTCTGCTTGGAACCACCTGGCTTGTACCTTGATGACCATGTGAAAGAAAAGGAGGACAATCAACTTTCAGACACATTAAAAAAAAAAAAAAAAAAAAAAAAAAAAAAAAAAAAAAAAAAAAAACAAAAAAAATCAGTTGTTGGCCAGTCTATGAATACTCGACGCCTTAAGCAAAGCCTTGGCGCATTAATTTTTGGTGTGCAGCCTGCATGTACCAGTTGTATAACATACTAATGGTGTCAAGGTCAGGGAACAGCTGCTGTCTTGAAAAGTGGTCTATGGGAAAGAGGATAGAGGCATGTAACGACGGCAGAGGAACTGAATACGTGAAGCAATGGGGTGAGGGGAGGTAAGACGGAAAGAGCGACGTGACTGAGGTACCACGTAAACTGGCAGAGTAAAAAGAACAGAAGTAACGCCCCAAAATAAGCTGCTCTTTCAGTCCTATGCGGCCAGCACAATATTTTTTGCAGATAGAATGATGTTTACAGGTCAGCTGTATACCACTACAGTAGCCGAATATGTCTGGCCGCATACTTGGACATAACGATGAGCTGTTTTGATCTCTTTTTTTTTCTCTGTATTTCGTTCTTTACATCATTTTTTGAAAGGAATTTTTGTTTCTTTGTTTTTTTTTTTTTTCTTTGTTTTTTTTTTCTTGCTATCCCGTCTTCTGTGCCACCTCAGTGGCAATGCACCACGCCGCTCGTTCCGGCACCCCGTCTACAGCCACAGCCCGGCCCGACCCACACAGCCCCGGCACCGGCAATCCGCAGAGAGCAGTCGTCAGTGTCAAGTCGTCAAGAGGCAACCGACCGGAGGAGAACTGCACAGCTGCCGAGTCGCTTCGGTGGTGCTCAGTGGCGCCTGTTCTCATCGAATATACGCAGGACTCCACCTATTAAGCCCGCTTGTAATGACAATAATTGCTTAATCGCGGAGCCGGCTTGAGTGAGCTCTCCCTCCAGAGGGCACCACCACGTCCATCCAACGACAGCCTCCCATAGACTCGCTGATACCGGTGATCCCGACGGAATCAAGCCAAGACCACAGAGACCAGACGTGGACAGGACATCAAAACTGAGGTCACCATGAGAGCAGGGCATGGAAGGCCACAGTATTTGAAACTTTTTTTTTTATGCTGGTCGACGAGAGAGAAAGAGAATGGTGAAGCTGATGCTACGGATTTCCATTCCTGTCTGAGACTACATGACAGGGCTGTACTTTACGCTTACTTTCATAATGTATCCCAGCATCAACCAGGCCAAAGAGATAGAGATACCTGCAGTGTTGGTCGGGAAATTTAAGCAACGCTGTCAGAGATGCGTCCATTAAGTGGAAGAAACTCGACTGTGTGGTCCCAATTACCTCAAGTGAACCCGTAGCAAACGCAACCCAGGGTAGGAGGCGGTCGAGGCAGAAAAAATCCCTTGTGGCCCTGATGGGAATCGAACGCACGACCTGCCAGCCGGGAGTCCGGGATGAAAGGGTATTTTTGTAAGCCATAAAAGAACGGAAGAGGCAGCTAGCTCTTGAGGTAAAGGAGGGATGTAGAGGGGTTGGAGTGGATAGCTTTTATAATCGTTTTTTTTTTTCTTTAATATGCGTCACTTTGTAATATTAATTCATGTAATCACAGTGGTTCAAACGCCACACTCAAGATAACACACTGATTTGAGAAAAACGGTAAAATATGTCCATTGAGGCGATGATTACTCAAGCTCTGGCAGACAAGATCTACATGGCTCTCTCCCTCCCCTGCCTGTCTCATCGACTGTCTGCCCTTGATCTGCATGTTGTGTTTAGTTGTATAGGATTATACTAGCGACTGGCTTTCTTGGAAACACCAGTTCTTTGTTCCTACTTCGTGATTTCTGTATTTCTTATGCGAGGGTTAAATGTAGATTCACAAAGTACGTGTACATGACAACCTCCAGAACAGAACCTAGAACCTTCAGTCTATTTTGTATTATGAGAGATGTGACAGCACCTTGCAGAAGTCACAAGACTCTCCATGAGAATACACTGCGTTTTTATTTGTTAATGCATGAGCAAAATATCATTTCCTCTCCTGAAAAATCATCATCATCATCTCTCTCTCTCTCTCTCTCTCTCTCCCTCTCTCTCTCCTCTCTCGCTCTCTCCTCTCTCTCTCCTCTCTGTGTGTGTGTGTGTGTGTGTGGGTGTGTGTTGCAAAGTGAAACGACTGCATGCGGAAATCTAAACAAATCTTAAATAAATGTCAGCGAACCGCCAGAGAAAAACGTGGACAAACGAGTCACAAGACAACACACAACGCGTTTCGACCTCTTAGGTCTTCCTCAGGTGAAACAAAGACGGACAAAATAACGAAAATGCACTAGCTTTGATCGCTTCAGATTGCTTCTGAGTTCAGCGCAAGAAAGAACTCAGAAGCAATCTGAAGCGATCAAAGCTAAGTGCATTTTCGTTATTTTGTCCGTCTTTGTTTCACCTGAGGAAGACCTAAGAGGTCGAAACGCGTTGTGTGTTGTCTTGTGACTCGTTTGTCCACGTTTCTCTGGGCGGTTCGCTGACATTTATTTAAGATTTATTCACGATTCAACTTTTAAATGGGACATGTATTTTTTGACACAGCATGTTCATGGCATACATACACATTTCTTTGGCTGAGAGAGAATGAGAAAGAGAGAGAAATCGATAGAAAGATGGATGTACAAATGCATAGATAACAAAGGGTTGGATTTTTATGTCACACCAGAATTCTCTATGTGCATAAAATTCGCTGATGAAACAAGGGTCCGGATCTTTATACCATACGAGTAATCTCTGCATGCATATAGTTTACTGGTAAAAACAAATTTATATTTCTTTACAACAGATACGTAAGGTTCATTGCTGAAAAGAAAAGTCAGTTTCTTAGCGTTCACTAGAATTCACATCCATATGAATCGCCGCTAAACACGAAATATGTCATTCTAGAATTCACTTCATGCAATAGGTTTGCTGATTTTGAAAAGGATTCGTTTCTTTGTTTTTAAAAGTTACAGAACAAATGTTTTGTTTGTTCATGTCAAGGCTACCATACCTTTCTAAATAACTTCAGTTTGTTTATAAAGCAAAGAGTCTATTCCTACCTGTCGCACTAGAATTCATTACAAGCATAACGTTTCCATCAAAAAAAAAAAAAAAAACCTTCACGAGGTCGATTTTGTTATAAGGTGTTATGACTATAGGGATAAAGCTTGCTTACATAAAAGCCCATTTCCTAATCGCGTACAGGACTTCACTACTAAGTTATACTTTGCTGATAAGATAAAGGATCAGTATCGTCAGATCGTATTCAAAATTTACAACACACTTAGCGTTTGCCAGCAAAACAATGAGCAATGCAAAATATATACAGAAAAAGGAGAAATAAGCAGAACAGCATGAAACTAAATAGTATTGTGCTGGATTTGCTGCTGTTTTGACTGTTATCAAAAGAAGAGTCACACATTAACAAATAGCATCAACAACAACATCGTTCTTCATGAAGCATGAAAGCGTTTAATAATTGCTGGAAATTCATTCATACATGCAGATTAAATCTTTTTCGTCCCCAATCTCAGAATGCGGCAAAAATAAAAATAAAAATCCAACATAATCAAGAAGTTATTCGCACGCAAGACTTTAAATGAAGCAAGAATGAAATCTTATGCAATTTAAAATCGGAAGATTGTTGGTCAACAAGAGCTGTATGTAGGGAAAACAGTCTATAGGCTGTACCCAGGAACAGGGGGGTGTTTGGTAAACAGACGGTCCGCCTCCCGTGGGTTGGACACCCCATCCTCATCCACTGTGATCCTCTTGCGATACACTGCTCCCCGCCCTGTCACCATCATGATCTTGCCGTTGTTGTCCACGTCCTCAACCAACTGGAGGAAGGCTTTGGCCACGTCCTCTGGCCTGTCAACAAACATTGAATTGAGATGGACTTTACCAGGGCATAAGTCCTCCCATCCCAAAACACACACACACACACACACACACACACACACACACACACACACACACACACACACACAAGCACGCACGCACACATACACACTCACACACGCAAGCAAGTATGCGCACACACACGCACACACACACAACATACACAAATATGCACACGCGCGCGCACACACACGCACACACACACACACACACAACACACACACACGCAAGCACACACACTCAGACGCGCGCGCGCACGTACACACACATATACGCACGCACACAAACACAACACTCACACACAGGTATGCACGCAAGCACACAGGCGCGCACTCATATTACCCACATATCTATCTGGCTTTTTCCTTCCCTGTCTGTCTATATCGAACATTCCTATGGTTCTCATGCAAACAGTTCTTCCAGGTCAGTCTGTAACCCTTAGGCTGTAGGATTGCTGGAGATTCGTAAGTCTAAAGCTCACTGGAAGTGTTTTGGGCTCCATGTTCTTATCTTGTGTGCAGAGGGTAAAAATTGCAAACGCTTTTTTCTCATTGATTTTCACAAGTCATGATCTGTTCCATAATTCCGTCACCTACTGAGCTTACAAGAGTCTGTCTCTGCAGTGCAGAGGATTCCACTCTGCACCAGTGTGCAAGGGAACCGGCATCAATAGCACCTTTTACGTTTTGGGGGGTAAACGAGGTATTATGACTTTGATGAATCAAGGAATACTGTTGGCAACAGCGCTGATCCTTGTGGAATCCTCTTTGTCAAAATGGTGGTCTTGCCTCAACATTGATTGTTCCGTATTCTGACTTTTCTGTTGTGCGGATATTGGGGGGATCCACGTATACAATGCCCCGCAGCTTCACGCTAATGAAGTTTGAGCTTGACGCCATTGTTTATACCGTAACAAAGGATTTCCCCGAACAATCCATACACCAAGCATGTGTTGGTGGTTGGTTGGTTGGTTGGTTGGTGTGTTGTTGTTGTTTTTTTCCCCGAAAAGCTTCCTATGTTGCCCGGGTTATCAAATTGATCCAGTCTTCTTTTAATTTGTTCTGTCTGAAAGCAGGTAGCTTATGCATTATTCTGACGTCGTCAAGGCGCCCCATGAATTTAGTCGAGTTTTCCTTCTCATAGACTAGGTTGGTCTGTGGCAGCTTCTTGAATATTATCCAGCAAGATCCACCATCAGGCGAGCTTCCCTTCCCACGACCACAGGAACTTGCCTCAATGCCACCTTGTCCCAGCATGAGTTCTGCATTCAGTAGTAGCCAGCCGGGCATGTATTTCTTGCGAGTGCGTGAAAATTACAGATAAATGAACAACATTATGCCTTCGTTCGAGATACGCACTGCCAGTTATGGTCAAGGTAACCTCAAACTAATATATCCACTAGTCGCATTATTTTGCACGCTAGATGTACATGTCACAAGAAAGCATGCTTGAATTGCAGTGATTTGTACTCGCTGAATCACAATAGGTTCAACGAGTCCACGTAGTTCCTCTCCGTTTTCACTTGCCGGCCTTCCAAGTCCCAAATGGGCGTTTCCGCTGGTGGGGGACACAGGCAGCACCAGCGCACACCCAGAGCTGGCATGTCAGGGTGTGACTGAAAACATTCCCGCCACCGATGATTTTGTGTTGATTGTGGGGTTTGGGCTGAAAAAGGTATCTGGATGAATATTTCAATGAATAAATAATTTTCAACGGAAGTCATTGGATGAATGATTCAATGAATAAATGGCATTAAACGGAAGTAAACAAATGCACAAATAAACAATTGCATGAACATATGACTAATTAAACATACGTAAAACGAAGTGGTTGAATAAGCGGACTCTAGTGAATAATGTGGATTCGAAATTTTTTTTCTTAAATAAAAAGAAAGAAAGCCCATCTGAGGTATAACTTGCACTCTCCGAAACTCCACCCTGTACCCCACCCCAAACTTCAATTTCTGATCTGAATCTAGACTGATCTGTCCACTTTGATAAACAGCAATCTATCCATATACCAGCGCTTGTATTCAGTCAGTGTTCTCACAGTGTTCATGTTAATCCTTGATTAAGCAAGGTATTTTTTCATGGATCTGCCTGACACTTTGAGGGCTGGAATGGTAAAAGGTGAAATGAAGGGGAATACTACAGACTGATGTATAAAACGATATATCAACATGAAACCATGTGTACACCCCTTTCCCTAGTGAGCGCATGAGAACGGAGATACTTGTAGAATCACTATTTAGAGGAAATGATTTTTTACATGCAGACGGACAGAGAATCCCATATGTACCCCCATGCAATATAGCCACACAGAGACAGACAGGGAAGCCTTATGAGAAGAAGAATACGGAAAGAGACATCCAGGGAAGACTAAACACATCCGTGCGCTGAGAATGTAAAGAAACTGACCAGAAATTCTAAACTCACCGTATTTATAGGGAGAATAAAGAAATCAGGAAGCATATATGCCCCATATCTATTGGGAGAGAACAGAAAACAGACGGGGATGTTTAAACCCACACTATCAGAGGATCAGTAGAGAAACTGACAGTAGATATACTCGCCGTAACAAGAGGGAGAATCAAGAAAGATTACATAACTGTGACGAGGGTCGGGGGTGGATAGGTGTGGTCCTTTAGGAGGATTCAAAACGTTTTCTTTATTAGAGTTATATTAGAATTTCACCTCCACCCTCTCTCTTACTACTCATGGAAGAAGCAACTTTCCAGTACTAGTCATTGAAATAAACTTTCATTTTTCTCTGGAACGTTAAAAAATACTCAAGAGTGGCTCAGGAATAATTCTCCTTAGGCTCAGTTCAGTTCAGTTCAGTAGTTTTATTTAACGTCTTTTCATCACAAGATGATCTTAGACCTTTAAACTGCAATATACATTCCATTGTACTATCAGCACCTTCCCCCAACCCCAACCCTCACACAATAGTTTTGCAACTGGGGACTGAGCAATAACCAAAGCAATATCAAAAAAAAAAAGCAAGGGTTATTTACCACACTATCAACATTGTCAGAATTGTTTATAAAAATTCTTCTCCTTATAAGCTGGGGTTAGTATAGGGCATTCAAATAAAAGATGACGAATTGAGATATTCTCCTGACATATACACGCTATGCCTCGTGAATATTTTGTATTCCATGTATTTAACCGTAATTTATGAATTAATCTGGCTAGATACCTTGGACATGATGGGCAGAACGAATAATTTCTCATTAAGATGTTTCTTCCGCATATTCTTTTCCAATCGCTGGATCAATTCATGCGGAGAAACATTTACGACTTTGTTGAAGGGTGTTTCAGAAATTGTACAAGCTCCCTGCTTTGCCAATTTGTCTGCTAATTCATTCCCTTTTAAGCCACAATGTGAAGGAACCCAGCAAAAATCAACTGCTATACCTCGGGAAAGTAAACAATGTAACAGATGCTTAATTTCAAAAAGAATATCAGTTCTAATTTTAGATTTCCAGTGCTTTAATGATTGTAAAACTGATTTTGAATCAACACAAAATAGCACACTATAAAATGATACTGGCGTGTCATATAAGATATAATTCAGAGCTTTCATAATTGCATATAGCTCTGATGTATAAATTGAAAATTCTCTGCCTAGATAGAAAGACTTTTGCACATTTAAGGATGGTATAGTGAATCCAGCACCACTGTCAGACGTTTCCATTACTGAACCATCTGTAAATATTTTTAAATGATTTGGATAAGTCTTTTCGAGATGTTCTCGAACTTCATTTACTAGAATATTTACATTGTCATCTTTCTTCAAAGTAGTATATTCATCATCAATTTTTGCGTTGAGATGCTCCCATGGGGGCATTTGAGGAACAAGAACCTCCGAAATTGCATCAATATCAATACTACATTCGGACATAAGCTCACAAGTGAAATTTCTAATTGGCTGTATGTATGATATATTTTTAGACCTTTTGGGGTATTCCTTTTTTGAAATCCATAAGAATTTCATCAGTAACAGAGTTTTTTACAGATAGGCCTCTTACAACGTATTTGGACACATCCAACGTTCGTTGTTCATTAAGAGTAAAATGTTTGTCTCTCCTTATAGCATTTCATTGTGTTTGTGTGCACTGGAACACCCAAAGCTAATTTTAAAGCTTTACTATCTAAGCTTTGCAGTTTCTTTAAATCCTAAGAACTTGACTGTTTGCTCATATTGTAGTCTCCTTAGGCTTGCGCACTTAAAAGTGCTTGTGGCTTTGAGTGACAGAATGAGAGATAATTCAAACATCCAATACTGTATGAAAAAAAAAAAACTGACACAAGTGAAGCGTACTTTCACGCATCAACTTTACTTGCATATACAAGCGTAAAATATACAACTCGATCGAACTTCAGTCACAAGAGTCTTTGTTCATGCCGACTTTTTCCCCATGTTACCACACCATTAAGAGAGGAGAAGTTGACTTGGAGTCCACTTGGAATATCAGAACTTAGATGTTGGAGCTGCTGGTGACTGGTCCACCTTCTCTATAGGCATGCTGATCTATTTAGGTTGCAGGTGCTGAGCCAGTGGCAGGCAGACCCAGGGACCCGGAATCTATTCACAAAACAGAACCTGGTTTGTAGTTAAGTAGCTGTGACTCTGGCTGCTCGAGGTTTCATGCTTGCCTTCTGGGTTTTCAGGTGGGGGTTTTTTGTGCTTGTTTGTTTTGTTTCCTTTTTGTGTGTGTGCTTACGCAGACTGATATTCCTGCGGACACTCCCTGTACAGACAGGCAATGATTAATCTCATCTACCCAACAAAAGGGGGGTGGAGTTTTGTGTGTATGATCGTTTTTTTCCCCCCGCCATTAAGGCAGCGATACTCCATCTTCTGAGAAGGTGCATACTATGTGTAACGGGTCATCCATACCAACGGTCAAACTGGCCTTCTTTTCCGAAAGTTGGTGATGGGATTTTACGTGTGTGCAAGATGTTATGCGTGCGTTCACACAAGGACCCTCGGTGTATAGTCTCATTCGAAGGACTGTATGAGAAATGGAGTCAGAATCCATGTTAACGCCAAGGGAAAAATCCTCCTGTACCGAAACGACCCGACGGAGATTCGAACCCGCAACCCCAAGATTACGAGTCCGGCGCTCTGCCACTGGGCTATTCCGGCCCCCGCTTTCAGTAAATATGTGAGATCTCAGGCGACAAAGGCTTAGACCGGCATAAATATATGTGTCATAATTGTCAGTCTCCACTTTAGTTCTTCACTCAGATTTTGAGTGGATTTTTTAACAAGTGGTAGGAGACAGTAATAAAATGCTAATCAAATGAAGGCAAACAACTCTTCATTTTTTTTCTTTTAAATTAAGTTGAAGCAACTTGGAATATACTTAACCCAAGTACACATGTTGTTTAGACTTAGAGTCACCTACTTCAAAGCATAAACTATCAACAGTATTCACAAATTAGTTGAACAGTTTTTCACTCAGTATGGACATATTGTTTTTTTTTTCTGCCTGATGGCAACATTCAGAGATCATCTTAACAGGTAGTACTGAATACTGGCAAAAAGTCATACTGCTAACATTGAATGTTAATCCAGCATCTTAACAGTTTTTAACCCGGTTGTGGCAAACACACTACTACAACAGAATACTCATTCATCATCTTGATGATGTATTTGCATCAAGTTAGACTGTTAAACCATACGGCACACAATACAAGCAACGCATAGTCTCAAGACTTACAAACACAGATTCAACTTACGGCTCTTCTGGGTTGATCAGTGAAACCTTACCCACGATCTCAGAGTAAAAGAGATGAACCTGTGTTTTTACTTGGTTCCCTGGTGGTGATCAGTGAAACCTTACCCAGGATCTCAGAGTAAAAGAGATGAACCTGTGTTATTACTTGGTTCGCTGGTGGTGATCAGTGAAACCTTACCCAGGATCTCAGAGTAAAAGAGATGAACCTGTGTTATTATTTGGTTCGCTGGTGGTGATCAGTCTTACAGCCTTCAGTGGAGCAGTGAAGCGAGAAGACTTGCTTTCCCCCTTTCTTCTGAGCTAAGCTAACACCTGCGGTCTCTGGTGCCCGTCTGATTGACAGGTGTCAGAGAAACATGACAGCCAACAATATCACTACAGAAAAGAAGGGGGTGAGGTTAGTAATCAGACGAGGGGGGGGGGGGGGGGGTGATCTGGAAGATGATGGTCATCCACCACCACCAAGGTCCTACCAGGTGAGGAAATGTGCATAAGATCTGAGGACGTTATTTCTTAAAGGTCGGTGGCATGTTTAGCCTTTACTCACAGTAACATAGCTACATGGCCTGCATGTGTGTGAGACACAGGTGGACAGATCGCACGACCAGGGAGGAGGAAGGGAAAGGTGGGGGAAGGGAGGTTACCAGCTTCTCTGAAGTACACACACTCCTTACCCTTCAGTTACTGCACCATCAGATACGCGAAGAGGGCGGGGGGGGGGGGGGGGGGGGGGGGAGAGAGTCAGTGCCGCGTTCCCACTATGGGGTCGGCGCGCTTCAAAGGAAACACCCGGCAGACTGTGGGGAGAGGGTGGCGGGGATGAGAGGTGCAGGGAGAGACTGGAAATTGACGTAGATTAGTAACCTTACTTTGTGAGGAAAAGAGAGAGGGGGAGAAAAAAGTGTTGGGGGGGGGGGGGGTAGAGGTAGAGGACGATGTGGCTGGCAATTGAGGAAAGAGAGAGAGGGGGAAGAAAAAGTGTTGGAGGGTTGTAGAGGATGGTGTGGCTGGCCATTGTTACGTCACAATAATACATACCGTATTTACATAGAGAGTACGGAAAGAAAAACAGTCAGAGAAGCCTGTATACAGAGTGTTTAGAGGAAAATGGAAGAGGTAAAAGAGGAAGATTTGTACACACATATTATAAGCAGTGTAAAGAAACAGACATACAAGGAAGCTTAGGCATACGGCATTGAAAGGGGAGTGTAAGGAACACACAGGAACGTCCTTGCACACAGTGTATGCAAAAGAAACGCACAGTGAAGCCTGTACACAGTATCTTAAGGGAGTGTTTGATTTAAACAGGAAAGCCAGCGTATGTCACTGTTTTATAGGGGCTATGAGGAAACAGACAGGAAAGCGTGTATATGTCCGTATCTGGCAGAAACGTCAAGAGGCAGACAGACAGGGAAGCGACACTGGTGCCTCACTAAGGGCAGTATACAAAGGGACTCACGGCACGGCTGGTGGTGAAACCGACCATGGCATGTTTGGAAGCCGCGTAGACAGGCAGGTAATAGTTTCGTACTAACCCTGCACAAGAGATCACAATAGAGGTACAACAGCAGAACCTCTCCATAATAACCTCTAGAAATTCTTTGCAAATTGGGTCTTTGGACATGAGATGCAAAGAGAGGACTTTTTATGTACATTTAGTAGAGACACAGAGAGAAAATGTTGCAGATAACAAGTTTGTAAAGGGGGCGGGGTCTTTACTTGAAGGATCTTCGCTGGGAAAGTTTTTTTTTTAATGCTGATCAGTGAGGATGAGGATGATGAAGATGATGCTATGGAGTTCCAGTCTGGTGTGAGACTGCATGATGAGGCTTACTCTACGCTTACTAATATAATATATGCCAGCATCAACCAGGCCCGAGCAATACAGACACCTGCTG